>VDFB02240056.1:0-18560 GCA_007258455.2 Sequoia sempervirens
TTGTTAGGGGTTGATAATAGGAAAAGGTCATCAGATTTAAAACAAACAATTGTTGAAAACCTGCAAGAAGCATTAGAATGTATTGAAAAGAAGAGTCGATCTAGTGATTTAAGTGTTGCATGTAGAGTGTTGATGACTGTAATTTCTAGTAAGAAATTATCACATAGAAGACAAGTTCAAGCAATTTCTGAATTACTAAATGTTTCTAGGAGAATTGTTCAAAGATATATTGAAAAGAGAGATGAAATAGATGGAAAAATTGAGAAAAAATTGGGTAAATATTTGTAGGGTTCCTCGAAAAGATAGAATTTCAGAAGATGTAAAGAAACAAGTAGTTGAATATTGGACCACCCACTCTCGTGTTTCTTCCAATAGAAGGGATACTATACAAATAATAGGTGATGATGGTACAAAAATTTCTCATCCAAAACATTTTATAGATACAACACAAAGTGAACTTTTTGAAGCATTTAAACAAGAATTTTTAGATGTGAAGATTTGTCAAAGGATGTTTGAAACACTACGACCATCATTTGTACGTATAAATAAAGTACGTGAAACTTGTTGTTGTCAAAATCACGTTGAATTTGATCTACACCTACAATCATATAGAAAAGTTATGGCAACAATTGATCGAAATTTAGCCATCCCTGGAAGCACAACACAATTTGTGAAGTCTCTTCTATGTGAAAAATCAGAAAATTCGGATGAATTCAATGTTTAGTGTATAAAAAATGTATGTAATGATTGTGGAGATTTGAAGAATCTTTTACATGTTGAAAATAATGAAATGCAAGTTACTTGGAAGAGATTTGAATATGATACATACTTAACGAAGTTAGGAGTTGAGGCCAAAAAAATTGTTCTCAAAGAGAGTGGATTGCCTTACAATGAATTCATGAGTAAATTTCGCAATATCATATATCCACATATCCAACATTGTCATGGTGCAAGATGGAAAGCTAAGCAATTTCATTATTCAAAGAATTGTTTTCCACCAGGTTGTATTCTCTCTATTGTAGATTTCTCTTAGAACTATACATTTAGTCCTCAAACTAAGATACAAAGTCAATATTATCATTCAGATCAAGTTGCAATCTTCGTGCAAGTTTGCTACAGGCATGCAAAGTTAGCAGTCGATGGAATACAAAGTAGTAAAGATGATAGAATTATCATCAAAGAGGTTCACTTTTATAGCAGTGATGATACGAATCATGATAGAATCTATGTAGCTCATTGTTTCAAAATGTTTTTTGAAGACCTAAGACAATGTGGCATAAATCAAGAACAACATTGGATATGGTCTGATGGATGTGTTGGTAAGTACATTATTTTTTAAATTATTTTTATTTAATTTATATTTACTTTTAACTTTGAGACTTAAATTGTTTGATTGCTTAAATCTATATATATAATTACTTTTTTGAAGCTAATTTGGTTTTCAAGTGTTTAAAATTATTTGTAACTTCACATGACAATTTAAGTCTACAAAAGCCTTTGTTTGGTTAAGCAGTCAACATGCTAGATGCAACACCAAATTTTTGTAGAATTTTATGAGTGGACGTGGAAAAGGAGAGCATGATGGAGCAAGAGCATGTGTGAAGCGTGAACTTCTTCAACATGAACTTGTTGGTATGTAAATTTTTCACCATATATATATATATGTCCAATTTAGCTTGATATTTTTTAAAAGATTAGATATATATATTTAAAAACTAAATTAAATTCTTTTAAGTTCCTTGAAAGTAATAGGTGAAAAATTGTGCCAACTTGTGTGTAACTTGTAGGTAATGCCATACATAATGCAAATAAAATTGTTGAATGGTGCAAAAGTCATTTTTCTGCTCGTGACTCAACATACAACACACGGTATTTTTGGGAAGTTACAGGTACATGTCTAGTCAAAATTTGTTAAAAATTTGAATTTCAAAGTTCAAGTACATACATGATTTCAAATTGAATTTTCAAGTTTGATTTTAAACAGATATTGATCGATCAAATCCTTATAATTTTCAAGCAATTCATGGTATTAGAAATCTGCATCAAATCATGACAACAGGGAGTAGTAGGCCTTATGCAATTAATGTGAGAGAAAAATCATGTTTTGTATTGATTGCATTGAGGACAATGCAAATATTGATCAATGTGAGAATATTAGAGATGGGTATGTTTCACAATGGGAAATGAAACAATTAATATCAATGCCTCCTTTTGCTGAAGATGACAATGTCGATGTCTACGATCCACTATATTCAGCTGATTATGAACATGTATCTAATTTAGTTGTTATAGGTATGGAAATTGATTAATTTAGTTAAAATCAAGATTTAAATTTATACATATATATATATATATATATATAAAAATTTATATACATAATTAAAAATATATTTACTTGACTTAAATGTATTTACTTTATGTATATATGCGGTGTGTGTACAAGAGATATTTTCGCTATAGTTGCAAATCTTGAAAATGCGGAAGGTGTAGATTACTATCTACTAAGATTTACACAACCAAAAATCAAATTGGTGG
Organism: Sequoia sempervirens; assembly: GCA_007258455.2. Lineage (NCBI taxonomy): Eukaryota > Viridiplantae > Streptophyta > Pinopsida > Cupressales > Cupressaceae > Sequoia > Sequoia sempervirens. The sequence goes on from VDFB02240056.1 coordinate 2,536, forward strand.
AATTGATGATAGATGGTGATGGACAAGAGTATCCCATTGGATCAGTCATTATTGAAGGCAAATATTATAAACAAATAAAGATAGATAAAAATGGTATTATATTTGTTGATTATAGGCTAGGACAAAAGGTTCTACATTACAGTCACTTAGTTTGGCAACAAAAATAAATTTAGAAACTTTACCTAAAGGGACTTGCCAGAGCAAAGGGGAGTGGAGTTGCCTATTGAAGATCATGAAAAGTTTAGAGATAATTAAAGATAGAGAGGATCTAGATTTTATGTACCAAGAGCTTTAAGTTGTTTTCTGGATATATGTACACATTTATGACTCCAGATCTATAATATATATTTGTATTGATTGGACATGTGACATGATTTAGAATGGTTTTCTTTTTTAGAATGTGACATGTATGTTAGATCATATATATGCTTGATACAAAACCTAGTGACTTTAAAAATGTTTTCATTTACATTTTGCCTAAATTCCTTTAAATCATCTAAATTTCCAATTGCATTTTTACATGTTGGGCATGGTTCATTCTTTTAAGTTCACTCAAGAATCTCTAGAAATTCCTTTATATCATCTCTAGATTCCTTGATTGTATTTTTATGTTTGACATGAAATTTTTAAACTTTCACTTTCAAATATTTGAATTTAAATGTTTGTTCAACTCCACTTATATACATGAGCTATATTGAATATATATATATATACGTGAAACAATTTGTACAAAACCTAGTTTATGTTCCAATTTTGCATTTAAATTTAAATGTTCCATGGAATTCTTAAGTTCACATGAATCTTTCATTTCGTTTGAACATTCAACTCCACAAACTTATATAAGTATCTAGTTGATTTGGTGTTTGAGTGGTGAAGAATCTAGACATAAATGTTGTCTCTAGTTTTCTTTATTTTTTATACATTACTAATGCACGACATTCAATAATTTTAAATGATTATCTGGATTTTCATGTATCCTAATCATCACATCCTAATTTTATTATTTTCATCAGGTAAGCATCCCTCATCCTAATCATCAAGTTAAGATCACTTTATCAAGTAATAACCCATTTAACCATAATCATCCTAGAATCATTTAAAAATTATCCATCTAGATCCATCTCAACCATACATCCATTCTCCATCCTTAATAAAAAATCATCACTTAAACATCAAAATTTGGTTACTTGGTCTCAATCTAGTCCATACATCATATTGTCCTTTCGTCATCACCCAAAGCTTTCAACATCTAGGGACCTTATCCTTAATCTAGACTATCATCCATTTCAAATCCAATCTCCTAATAAAAAATCACTTGACCTTATAATTTGATTTCATCTTTAATCCAAATTTGCTTTTAAGAACATTAGCTCCTATCTTTTAAGTATAGTTATTAAATCCATTTTGTTAATGTTAGATTGTATCCAGGTTCTCTTGGTTTGGTCTTTCTTGTTCACCTCAAGGTGCATTGAAATATATGAACATTGTAGTGAATCATAGTGATGGTGTTTGGGGTGCTTGAGATAGCTACATTTTGGCATCAATTTAACTTTGTTTACCATGTATAACTTGAGACCATGTATGTAATGGTCCATCTTTCTAGTACAATTAAATATGGATTGATCAATTTTTAATTTATATAGAATTGTCATCTAGGAAGATCTAAATCTACTTGATCAATTTTTAATTTAATATTAAATGTGCATAACTTTCAAGATTTAAATATATCAATTTCCAATTGCATATATATAAATGTTCCACATGGAATTCTTAAACTTTCAAGACTAGAAATTTGATTTCATTTACATTCAACTCCACTTATAGCTTACATGCTTTCTTTGAATTATATGGAATTCTTAAGTGAACACTTGAATATATATATATATATATATATATATATATATATATATATATATATATATATATATATATATATATATATATATATATATATATGCTTATATATATATATATATATATGTAATGACATATATATATATATAATAATGTGCTATATATGTATATATATATGTGTATATATATATATATATATATATATATATATATATATATATATATATATATATATATAATAATATGTATATGTATATATATATATGTATGTGTATATGTATATTTGATTTCATTTGTACATTCAATTGGACACAAGTATAGCTCATCATCTAGTTCAAGAATTATTTGCATGCACATTCAAATGAACATGTGTATTAGATTATATGGAATTCTTAGGTTCATGTATAGCATGATATATGCACAATTTAAATGTATTTAACCTAGACTAACTTTAAAAATGAACATTTAGAGCTTTAAAGAATACAAGAACTATCATCTATTTCCAATTGCATTTTTATGTTCTACTTTATAATATAGCATTAATCTCAAGCATATTTGCATTCAATTTTTTCTATTTCTTGACCTATTTATTAAAGACAAATTCATTTGAACTATTTATTTAAATTAATTGTGTACATGTCCATCTTTTTAAATTTACAAATAGCAACCATTAGATAGTGGACAACATTTTGATTTCACGATGTAAATAGATATGTACAACAAGTGCATTTGAACAAACCATAATTTAAATTTAAATAAAGGTACTTGTTCCTTGCTAAACAAATAAAACCATAAACTAATAATGCACAATGTATTATAGATGTAATGTAAGTGAACATCAAACCATAATAATGCATGTATATAACAAACCTAGATTCAAACCATAAAACATAAATGTATGAATGTGACATGTAAATCATAACAAGTATATATGTGTACCATAAAACATAAGTACAACACGTGCAAATGTTCAATACATAAATCATAAAAAGTGTCTCCAACATGTAATAATATGATATCAAACATGTAATACTATAAAAAAAATCTCAAAGAGAGGGATGTTTGGTATGAATAGAATCATCAGATCTTTGGCCTGATCTATCCCTTGATCTCTCCCTCGACCTCTCCCTCGATCCATGGCTCGATCTCTCCCTCAATCCATGGCTCGATCTCTCCCTCGATCCAAAACCCGATATCTCCCTCGATCCATGGACCAATCGCTTTGCTAATCCAAGATGTGTGGATCCATGTCCCGATCCAAGATCTCCCAATCTGTGTCCTGAGCCTCGTCCCAACCCCTGCATGTGTTCAAGTACATATATGTAAAATTATCTAAAATTACAATGTACTTGAGTTCAATGTGTTCAAACTTAAACATCAAGTAATTAATTTTTTTATTAAATTTAAATGTACCTCATCTGCATACTGCGTGGGATCGCAATCGTGCTCCAAATTTCCAAAGTCTGACAAATCACCATACTGCTTAAAATTTTCAAGTACACAATTTCAATAAGGAGTTAAACAACTAGAAGTTTTTAAAATGCATTACATAATTTTTTAGAACACAATTTTATATATGTATTTAAATTATAAATTGAAAGTACCTGTCGTGCCTACTCGATGGCTCTACCAATGCCACTAAGATCACGAGAATGTAAAGACATCATAGCCTGGGGCTCTGTAGCATGTACAGTATCAGTGGCAAAAAGAAACCGACTATATGTCCCATGGACAAGATTAGGTGTCGCAGTAGCCTCAACTTGACATGTAACATCCTGATGACTACTTGGAAAAGCTAAAGGATCAATAGAAACATGATGCAGATGGGATCCTGTAGGCTGATGTGGAATATCTTGAGCTACATTTGCCACCCTATGGCTCATACGTGTATGAGGATATCGTTGTCTAATAAAGTCCGGTACCCTGTCAAGAGCAATCCCATGGTCCTCACTGATAACCTAATATGTTGCTAGTAAATCCAAAATTGAGAGTCTACACGTATTACGCAGAGTCGTGTGGGTCATATGCTCGACATCTGCAAGAGTAGGTAGATCGGCACTAATAAATGGATCATACGATGCAGATGTAGCCTCAGTGGGAGGAAGGTTGATCCGTGGGAATAATAAATATCTACCAACTCGATCAGATGAAATCTGATCAATCTGCGTCGTAATAGAGGCAATGTTTTCAAAAATCTGACTCTGAGTGGACCCTGTTGCTGCCTCCCCTGCTGCTGCCAATTCCAAACGTTTTGGTAAAACCAAAAGGTTTGGGCCAACTAATGCCCTCTTGTGCACAGGGGGTGGAAAATTTGAAGGTCTAAACTACGGTTTGTCAGAAAAATGACCTTTACCTTGGCCAACATGCTTAGGATAAGATGTGTAGTCCACCTCTATATGTAAATGAAATTCTGCATATAACTATTTGACAAAATACAATGGCAACTTGTCATTGTGAGGCCATCTATGATGTGCTGCCAACCATCTAGGGTATATGAATGGTGCAACAAGAGGATCTTCACACCTCATAACCACATATCCTCTAATTTTATTTTTTCCTCTATAAAATGGGAACATGGATAACACATTTTCACCTAAAACTAATTTGGCAACTTCTCTATGTTTCACTATGCCAGTAACACTCCTAGCAAGAGAAAAATAAAACTGTTCAATGCTGATTTCATCATAAGGATTGTATGATCGAATTGTCTCAATCATCTTAATAATCTCTTGTCTAATAGTGACTAATCTATCTCGATTATCCAAATTGGGGGAGTTGTGAATTGTTTGCTCTAAACATTTTAGAGCATTGTCCAATCTAGCAATACTATCCTGAAATATATTTGATCTAGTTTGAGCTTCTCGCTCAGAACAAGGGGAATGATGAGATCCCTCATCGGCCATGATATATATAAATAGATAGAGATCTGCATATCATTAAAACAAAATTACATGATGAACTAAACAAATTTAAATTGAAATTTTTTCAAAACTAAAAAATATATATATTTAAATTAAATGTAAAATTTTCAAGTTTCAAAACTAGAAAACATTTTTAAATTTAAATGTATCTAATGAGATCTAGTTCAAACTTTATATCTATCTCTATGTGAACCTATTAAATCATAGATGCATGTAATATGCAACCAAGAATAAATATGGAATAAATATATTTATCCTTTCAACCACTCTATACTAAAATTAGATCAAAATAAAAAAAATACTCTTCATTACAATTGGTCACATATATAGCCTTTCTTTGTAATCAATTATTTTTTAAATCAAACACTAAATAAAAAGGTTAACATTTCCTTAATTTTTCGATAACTTAAAACATATTAAAGTAATAACTAAAATTCTTTGAAATAAATTCCTTAGGAATAAAATATAAACATTGTACACATGTTTTGTAGGCACAATATCTCCTTTGATATCATCTTTTTCTTTCATGAAAGATGAATTTAGGCCTCGAGAATGCTATGTTTGATTAGAAACCTTGGCCTTGTAAGCATGGAATGACCTTTATTTCATCATATAATTTATTTTCTTCTTCAATGAACTTAACTCAATAGTTCACCTTTTGTAACAACTTAGATAACATAAGAAATTTGACAACTCCAAAGAGACTTTCAATACATTTGTGTATGTACATATATACATTTATGTGTATGTATGTATGTACACATGTATGTATGTGGGAGTGCATGTGTACATGTATATACATGTATATATATGTGTATGTGTGTATGTACATATGTATGAATATATGTGTATGTATGTATGTACACATGTATATACATGTATGTATATGTATATATATGTATATACATAAATATGTATGCATAAATATATATGTGTACATGCACGTGCGTACATATACATATATTTATGTACATACATACTCAAGTACATACATACATACACATGTATTCATAAAAATGTACATGTACATGTACATACATACATACACATGTATGTACATACATGTACATACACACATACACATATATGTATGTACATACATACACACATACATACATGCATACACACATACATACATATATAATACATACATACATACACACATACATACATGCATACACACATACACATACATATATATTATACATACATGGGACAATACACATATATGCATGCATGTACATACATACACACATACATGTATGTATATATATATGCATATACATGAATGCATACACACATACACATACGTATATAAATACATACATGCACATTTTACACACATACACATACACATGTATATAATTACATACATACAGCACATACACACATACACATATATGCATGTGCATACATACACATATACATGTATGTATATATATGTCTCATACAGCCGTATTACACACATACACATACATACATACACACATACACATAATATCTTACATACATACATGTACACATGTATGTGTATATATATGTACACGTACATGTACGTGCATTATGTACATAATGTATACATGTACACACATACACATATATATGTACACACGTGCATACATATATGTATATATGTACATGTACATATGGTGAACTAAAAATTTGGGGTTTTCAATTTTGAATTTATAGAAATGTAAATTTAGGCAAAATGTATGTATGTACATACGCATGCATTTAAATATATTGTGTACACATGTACATGTATGTACACTCAAGTACATACACATACATGTCCACACATACATACATATACACATGTGTATATGTGTATATTGTGAGATGATATTGTGTTTGCTATATTTTGGGATTCAAAATTAATTTTTTGTATTCATATATTGTTTTGCATTTCAAATAGTTTAAATATAATCCATGATTAGTCAAATCTATGAGTAAAAGATGTGCATCATTTTTCCCAAGAGGAATATATGATTGTGTTGTTTGCAGGGTGGGCAATTAGCTAGCAAGAAACTAGAAAATAAAGGTGTGGAACAAAGTAGGAGAACACCAAATAAAATAGAGGTGATGAGAAGATTGTGGACACTATTCCATCCCTGTAGACAATATGCCTCAAACATGATGATATTTGATAAAGTGTTTCTTCTTACAACTTTCAGTTTATAGTCATTGTTTTTAAACATTTAGAATTCAGTGTATTGCATATGCAAAAATTGTTATTAAGTTTGTTTGTAAGCCTTCGAATAGGCTGTGTTTTCAAACTGAGCTCTTTCAAGAAGGAGAAGGCTAATTCACTATTGTTTTGCAACTATCATACCATTGAGGGATTGACGTACAAACTACGACCTCTATAGTTTAGATATGAGTTGCCAAAGAGTGTATTGTTGATGTGCAACCCTACTCTATGCCTAATGTTTCCAATACCATACGACCCTAGAGTCCACCATATAGTCATATCAACACTTATTTTGCTAAGGTTTGCATACAATACGCTATGAATTCACATTATTATTACTCATACCTATCAATTAAGTATAACATCAATCTTGATGAATAATCTATTGTTACAATAGGCATGAAGGAAGCAAAAGTATATGGTAAGATATGTCTATTCTTAACACACCCGTTAGACTGGCAGAGCAATTTTCCATTCACAAATATCAAATATTTAAAGAATGTCCAAAGAGGGGAATTATGCTTGGTCATTCTTCTTCTTTTTTGTTGTTTCTATATAAATACAAGAATTTTTTAGTGTGAAAATGTATTAATTTTTCAGGTATAGGGAATTTTTGAAGAAACAAGGACTTCTTTTATGGTATTTAGACGTGATACTAATAGAGGATAATCAAGAAACATGTCGGTAAGCAGCAATATTGTTACATTCCTTTTTCTCATAATCAAATTTGGATTCATCAAATGCAGTCTGGTGCAGATATAATGCATGTTTCTGGTGAGAGTTTTATCTTATATCTTGATTCTCTTTATATGCATCCTAAGCTTTGTTTGAGCTCTACCCAAGTATTCAAGTTACATGGGATTGCATTACTCTTAGGGTTTGTTCTAACTGGCTAAGAAATTCTATCCCAAAGCCTGGTCTATTTAATCATTCATATTTTGGTTTCAGTTTTATTTAAATTCTTTTTCTTTATGTATGTTTAGAGATGGAAGGATTGAAACAACATAAAATGTTGCATCCAAATAGAAGTTCATTCATATGCCCCAGTAACTAGTAATTTGTATTGTAGTATGTCTTACCTTTGAATGTGCTTGCAGTGAATAGAATACTTTAAGCTTAATAACCCAAGGCCAGTCCCAGTTTCTAATATACGAGAAAATTGAAAGTATGAGATTACACATATTCCTTCGAACTAGAGTACATATCACAAATGCGAGTACTTTTAGAAGATTCACAGCCTTTTATGAATTGAAAACAATTACCATTTGATGGGTCACATTTAAATCCATGGACATTCTTTTTTCTTTACTCAGTTTTTAAGGCCAGAATGGAAAATAACCTCAATTTCTTCCAAAGAATAGTTTAAGCAAGATAAATTAGTAATACCCAGGAACTAGATCTTTACAATCTCACTTTTCTCACAAAACCCCAAATTTCTAATCCACTAGAGAAAACAGTTTAAACAACGAAATATGATAATGTTCTGAATTAATCATAACCAAATCTATGTATTTCCTTCATCAATATCATAAACAACACAAATTTTCATAACATTCCACCAATAAAATGGAAGAGTAGAATTTCTTTCAACAAATCAATGAAACCCTAACTCCAAATACATCACAAAAATTTCTCAGATGAAATAGAGCACACAGAATTGGAATCAAAGATTACATCAAATAACCTCAATTTCTTCCAAAGAATAGTTTAAGCAAGATAAATTAGTAATACCCAGGAACTAGATCTTTACAATCTCACTTTTCTCACAAAACCCCAAATTTCTAATCCACTAGAGAAAACAGTTTAAACAACGAAATATGATAATGTTCTGAATTAATCATAACCAAATCTATGTATTTCCTTCATCAATATCATAAACAACACAAATTTTCATAACATTCCACCAATAAAATGGAAGAGTAGAATTTCTTTCAACAAATCAATGAAACCCTAACTCCAAATACATCACAAAAATTTCTCAGATGAAATAGAGCACACAGAATTGGAATCAAAGATTACATCAAATGGCCTCAGACAAAACTTGGGTATATATGGGTGTTGTTGGTCTTTACCTCGGTCGACGAGCTCTCACCTTGGACCCTTTCGCCCGAGCATTCAAAATGGTCGAGCTATTTTTTTATTTTTTTTTATTTTGACATTTTCAGCCGAGAAGGTTTTGGCTGAAAGTCACTCAGCCGAAAGAGTGTTGACATGTAGGCACCATGTCACTTCCCCGTGGCTTCGACCGAAACCCTCTCAACCGAAAACGTGTCGGCCGAAAGTAATCCATTTGGAATTACTTTTTTGGCTGAAAGTGTGATATAGTTTTGTGCTTTTACCCGAGTATGATATGTTGGTTTTGTTCATGTGTTCATTGCATCCATGTATAGGAGGAAGATTGTAACCGATACCATAAAAATCTTCCGAGTTAGATGAAGGGGGTGTGTGTTTATGAGAAGGATTGGCTAATGTACAAGAACACAAATCATTTTTAATGTTATGTGTCGTTACCTCATGAGGGATGGGAGTTATATTTCCCCCATCACCACCATGGGGTGATTTGGTAGAACTAAGTTGAGCGAATGGAACACAAGGTTGTTTGAGTTGAGATTGTGATATTTCACATTCTCCCTTAAAGGTAGGTGTGAAACTCCAATCACTACTAGAACTTGTGTATGAAAATGAATCATTTGTATATGATTCTTTCGACCATGAGGGTGATTTTTTGGAAATGTTATGGAAAGGAGGTATAGAATCTAACAACCCATGATTATCACAAAAGATTTTTGTTGTAGATGAAGAGTTAGGACCAACTTGTATAGGTTCAAGTTTTGATCTAGGAATGAAAAGATTAGGGAAGTTGAAAGTGTTGTGATCAGTTGACGCATAGTTTCTCTCATCTGCATCAATTGTGTATATCTTGTTGTTGTATTCAAATTTCATTACACGGTGAAGGGTAGATGGGACTCCTTTCATAGCATGAATTCATGGTCTCCCTAGGATAAGATTGTATGGAAGGGGTCATTTCATGATATGAATAGAGGTAGGCAACAGTATAGTTCCGACCTCAATAGGTAATGTGATCATCCCAAGTGGTTGCCTATGAAAATTTTCAAAGCCACAAATATGAACATCATTAAGTTGAATGAGCTTTTTGTCCATGCCAAATTTGTCTAGGAGGTTCATACTACAAACATTAATTTCGCTCCATTGTCGATGAGAGTGTGCCTAATTAAAGTTTCATTAATAATCACCTTTATCATTAAGGGATCATTTTTGTTTTGAATTTCAAATGGGGGTAATTTATGTTTAGGGAATGTGATGTCTGACTGGGTGGCTTGCATGGGACAAGAGGAGGATGTTATATGATTCAATTTTATGTAAGATTGGATCTCTTCCTTTTGTATTTGCAACATTTCATGAAAAAGAAGTTTGACTATTAGTGCGAGTTGAATGAGTTCCCATACAAATATATTAGCAAGAGTCTTTTTAAGATCTTCAACACTAGGCACTTGTTGAGGAAAAGGTAATGGTGTAGGAGTGTTGTGTGGTCCCCTAGATGTTTGAGTTACTAAGTTACAACTCAGTGGTTGCAAAACATTGTTATGAGTAGATTGCATCATGGATTTCAAGACATCTCTAAATTTTTTTTGTGATTCACTAATGGAAGATGACTTAGGAAGCTCACTAATTAAAGGAGATCCCACTTATGTTGTCATAACCTCAAGAATTTTGTCTTTATTGGCATGATGTATTGGTGAAGGGGATTCAAATGTCACTTTATTATCTTCACCTAGGGAAGGTTTAGTGTTTGAAGGATATGTGGCAATGTTCATATTTTTTTGCACCATGAAATTCTCCCTAGGAGAGTTTTTAGGAAAACGGAAAGCCAAATGTTTTTGACATTCATAGGTTGGTTCTTCTAAAAGGACTTCATCGCAAGTAGGGGAATGATCAATGATGTAATATTTTTTTTCAAGAGGGGTTTCCCTAGGTGAGGGGGGACAACTAATATATTCATGGCCTTCATTGATTGTGTTGTCTAACATCAAAGTATCAACTTCACAACTAGGAGAGATACTAGAAGAAGAACAAATGTTGTTGTCATAAGTACCTATGGTTGTATTATCTTGTTGATCAATGTCTTGTCCACTAAGAGAGGTAAGAGGAGAGAAACAACTAGGATTCTCAAAACTCTCATGAATTGGTTCTTCTATCAAAATATCTTCGTCACCAAGAGGAGAGATATTAGGAGAGGAACAAATATGATCTTTAGGAATGTCCAAGGTTTTAGTCTCTTTCACAAAAACACTCTCATAGGGAGGGGATAGGAAATGTTTCTTAACATGTTTACATATGTAAGGTACTAGGATTGTTTGAATAAGAATGAAAAGCACATGTAACCATTTCATGCAATGTTTCAACAATATGAACAATGTATATGCAAAGATACAAAACACTCTTATCCTATGTATGCAACACCTTAAGAATGTAAACAATGTATATGCAAGAATGAAAAGTACTTTTACCAAACTAATGCAAAGTTTTATGAATAGAAAATTGTATATGCAAAAGTGAAAAGTACTTTTATCAATGTATGCAAAATTGCAGAAATGGAAGCATTTTCATATATAAAAATGTTTGCAATTGAAGTGATTTGAAGAATGAGTAATCTAAAATGATGTTTTTGAGCTAAATGCATAAAAAAATGTTCCAAAAACTTTCTAGACTTATACTATATGATACTAGGAGGCTTATGAAGCATAGAAATGAGGTTTCTGATGTTGTAACAGTCAATGAAAAATCTGGACAGGGACTGATTCGCCCATCATGGAGACTGAGTCCCAGTACTGGTTTTTTTGCAAAATTTTCAGAAATTTTGAATTGTTTTTTATGTGCTTGGTGTTGTATGATGTATACCTAAGATGGAGATGTAGAATTTCAAAAAAAAATTAGGAAATTTTATGCAAAAATGAAAGTTAAATGACCTTTTTACTAATGCAAAAAATTAAAATCCTAGAATGCAAAACAATGCAAAATCTAGTGCATGCAAGCTATTGCTAGGATGATGATGGATTCCTAATTAGAAAATAAAGTATTATAAAATAAATTTCACCAAAATTTAGCATAGATTTTTAGCATCCACGATCTTTCTAGCACTCTTAGGGTTTTTCACCTTGAAAAGGGAAAGATGGGCCAAAATGCTTATGTCTACACTCAAAGTCAATGCAATACGGATGGAATATGGATGTAATATACCTAGATGAAATGTTTGAATGCAAGTAACTAATAAGATGGATTGATTATTTATGTAAAACTTATGAAATGTAACTTGTTTGAAAAAATATTGTGATATGCAAAAAATACCTAGAAATAAATGTAAAATTGAATAGGAATGAACCCAACTAAAAATGTGCACCTAGGATTTGGAAGGAGGCTGGAAATGACATTTTAAATTATGCTAATGTTGATTTTAAGGCCTAGTGGGACTCATTCACCATTCTGGGTGAATTAGTCCCAGTTCTACAAAACAATGTCGGGACCTGTTTCTAACAAAAGGGTATCTAAAAATGTAGAAAACCAAAAACTGACCTTAGAGTGGGACTCATTCACCACCCATGGAAAATGAGTCCACTTTTGAATTTTTGAATATTCAAAAGTGGATCTGGAGCTTTCAGTTTGCACTTTGATTCTCTACAGGTGTCTGCTTCTGAAACTCTGAGTTCTGAACCTAAAAGTGAGTTTTTGTTGATATTTTTACTTGGACAATGAAGAGAAGACCTAAAAAACTTTACAACTTGATTCTTAATGATTTCTAAGCTTTCAAGATGTCTAAATCTACAAACACACAAGACAAGAGAGAGAAATGGTGAATGTTAGGGCATGGAGGTTTGCCTTGGTCAAACCCCTTTTAGGTAATTAAACCAAAATGATGAAAGAATGTAATGAAGCCTGTAATAATGGAGTTGATTACCTTTCCATGATGATTGATCTTGAAAGTTTGTAGCAAAACATGAAGAATCTGCCCTTGAATGTCTAAAAATTGATATCCTAGTGACTTGAAATGATGAAACCCTAAGTTGCTTGACTTGAGATGGAAGAAAGATGGATGGATAATGAATAATGGTTGTCATTTAGGTTTTAGAAAGGTGATTTTATAGGAAATCCACCTTATTAGCCAAAAAATTGGATCCCTAAGGCCGAAATGTGAAAATAATAAACTTAAATTTCAATTTTTTCCCTTCGAGGTCAAAATGGGCAGGATGGAACTCATTCACCACCCATGGTGAATGGGTCCCACTGGATAGGACTAATTCACCATGGATGGTGAATGGAGTCCTGAGGGAGACCATTACAGCTGACTAATATCTGGGAGATAAGGAAATAAGGTTTAAATTGTAACTTTGTCGGGTATTTTATCAAATATTACCTCGGGATGCACAATATGGGTTAATAGGGGCCTATTAATGATGATGTGAAGGTCAATTAGGGATTGGGACACATAATTCAATGTGAAAGTGTGCTTAAATACAATTTACAACACTAAAATGAGGTCCACATAGCCTAGGAAGCACAAGAACCAATGTGAATGTGAAAGACACATTACAACACTAGGTTAAAGTTAAGTTTAGTTTACAAGCCTTCTAAATTGATGTGATAATGTTATTAAACACATTTTATAATGTTAAATTAGGGAGAAATGGGTTTATTAAGTCTAGAAAAGAGTGAAATTCCTTTACAACACCTTTACAAGACATCGTTAAATGCATTTGAAAGGGTTCAAGACCTAGTGTGGATGTGAAAAACACCTCACAACACCAAATCAAGGCCTCATTAAGTCTAATTTGTCATCAATTATTCCCATTCCAAGCAAGAGGACCATTTTTCTATGCCACACCACCCTTTCTTGATTATCCCACAGCTTCTTCTACATTGTTCCTTGTGTTTAAATTTTCATCATGTGTCACCATCATTTATTTCTTTTGTCCATTCATCTACTATCACTTTAACTATCCAATATGTCTCTCAGACTCCATCATCTATGTTTTATCTAATCTTTACATTGAATATTCTACCTTCTCATTTCATCACCTTTCCACTCATTTTTTCATTTATTTCTAAAAATCCTCTTTTCATGATGCTTTAATGGATGTACATATGTTGTTCCAAAGCTCCCATTTTGGAACAAGCAAGGAGGATACTGGAAAAGGTTGTGGAATTTCGCTTTACACTTGCCAATTGCATTTGCTTGAAAGTTTCTAAAGCCTTTTCACCAAATCCATTTTGTACATACATATCCTACAATCATTGCAGTCCATGAGATCACATTTTTTTTAGGTATTTTGTCAAACAGTTCACGTGCCTTGTTTAATGCTTCCACTTTTTGCATGCATGTCTACTAGGGTAGTTGCAACTCTAATATCTGACTAAGGAATGAAAACTTGACAAAGAAAATCTATGCAAATTTGACTTGATTTTAGTGGTTCAATAAGATCCAAGATACCAAATAACTTTCAACTTAACTACATATCGGGATCTAAAATTTCGTTGATTTGAATACAAAGAATAATGTAACCACAAGGGTCAAACGTTTACCGACAGACTTCAACATAAGCCTTAAGAGTACAAAAACTCAAACTAAAAGTTCACTACCTCTCCACATCAGAATGTTTAAACATGAAATCAAAATCCAAAATCTGCATTGCCCCCAAAAAATGAAAAATCCCCCTAAACTAGATTGCAAGTGATGGTGAAATCCAGTCCATTACATAAAAAAAAGAGGCGTAGATATCTAGTGTCCATGATTACGAAGATTTGAGTTGTGTGTATTATCTAGATTTGTTTGAAAGAAATAGACGGATTCGGGGAAAACATTTTCAAACTTCTTATGTGCAGGATCCACATTTACAGAGCCATGTATATCTCATGAGTATCTTCTCAAGTCAGTTTTCAATATGTTCCCATACAATTTTGTTTGTGAGTACTGAAATTTTTTGAAGGGCTACATCGTCATATGTAGAGGGTGACATTCGATGATATTCTGAAACTCTTTACTGGAACACACCAACAAAAATGAATGATGTAGATACATTCAATCATCTTGCATGGTATGTAGATGATATTGACTATTGATTGCATAGTTTAGGTTGGAAGATTTCACATAAGAAACACCTTCAACGTAATAAGAAATTTATTCATCAAATTTATTGGTTAAACTGTATACAAAAATTTGGATAAAATAAAAATGATAAAGCAATAACATGCATTACCTAATCCAAATCTTCAATACCTCAAATAGACGCAATGATGGATGAATTATTCCATTGACTTGATATGTTGGTTGCTCAATTCAGCAACATAACATTGAGATGGAGATGATAGATGAATGATGATAGATAGAAATGGATGAATGATTCAAGAGTGGTTTTGGTAGCATAAGGATACTTGAAGAATCAACCCCCCTAATAGCTTATGAGAGGGTTGATTTATAGGAAAAGTCTAATTTGGATTGATGGTTGATATTGGATGTCAATAAGATGTCTTAATCAATGGCCAAGATTGAAAGTTGTAGTATGAAATAGGGTTAGGGAAATGATAAGGATTAATGGCCAAGATTGAATTATAAGATAATTCAATCAAGGGTGGAAAATGAATGAAACAAGAGAAGATAAGAATGGCACGAATAATGAGGTTGGCACAGAAAAAGAGGTTGTTGGAGAAAATTATTTAATTTGGGAGGGAAGGTGAATAATTAAATAATAAAAGCATTATTTAATTATAAAGACATGTGACATGTTGACTTTTAAATTAAATAATAATTTAATTCAAGTGGATGAAAATGAAAAAGTGTAAGTAAATAATTAAATAAATAAAATTTATTTAATTATGAAGAAAAGGATAATGAATAATTAAAATAATTATTTAATTATAGTAGAAAAATGACAATAATTAAATAAATAAGCATTCATTTAACTATAGAGAGGAAGGGGCTAATTAATGACGCAATTTAATAAACCTAATATATTTAATTAATCAAGGGAAGAATAAAGGGGAAAATG
>VDFB02240059.1:0-13651 GCA_007258455.2 Sequoia sempervirens
GCTTCAACTTTACTTGGTAGCCCTAGGCCACTAAACTTTGGGTTGATACTTTCCTCTATCAAATACTCTTTATTTTTCCACTATTTTTATCAAGGTAAGTGCTTAAAATGTTCTCTGAATTTCCCATCCCCTAATCATGCCTCTATCACTAGACCTAGCTATTATGAACTTATCATTGTTACTCTTATTCATGTCAGGCTATGAATTGTGATCAATCATTAACTGAAACACATGATTAATGGAGTATTCTTATTTGATTCAACTTGGTAAATAACATCAGATCCACTACAACAAGAAAGACAATTATCAATTCTAAAAATAGCAACTGCAATTGTGTGCATTTTGAGTCCTTTTAAATGGGATTAATTTCTACCAGCACTAAAACCAGATTTCACTTTGGCAACTGCATTTGAAGTATTTGGATTGCCAATTGATTTTATATTTCCATTTCCTGCTTCCAGCTTGGCTTCAAATTTTGGTTTCCGCTCAGTTTCTTATGTTGCTTCCCAATTTTCTCTTCTAGTTTTGCTTCCCTGTGCTTTACTTCCCAGCTTTTCTTCCATTTTGTGTCTAGTTTTTCCTTCCTTTTTTGTATCTTTGTCAGTTTCCTAATTATGGCTTCCTCACATTTGCATCCTTTTGTTGCTTCTAAATTGCTTCCCATTATTACTTCTTTGTTTACAATTCGGTCTGCTACAACATTTCTTTCTCCTAGATAATGCCAAGTTTTGTTTCCACATTCTCTTTTGGTTTGCTTCTATCATTTATATTGTTGCTTCCATTTTTTCTTCAAAATTCTTCTTGTTTTGCTTCCATTTATTAATTTGATATGTTTTATTTCAATTTAATTATTTAACTCATATGATTAAATAACAAGATAATTATTATAACATGATCATCATCTATAATTAAAACAAGTGAGCCAAATATCTATAATTTAATTGAATTTGACAACATCCATCATGAGCAGTAAATTAAAATCATCATATGTAATAAATATCCATCCAAAAATCATCGACCACTTTCAATATATAAATTGACAAGTAAATACTGATAAGATCATCGTAATATATAACTAAAACAAGTGAAATTCAAATATGCCAATAGATCAATAAGATGTGAAAATGATACATGTCAAACAATCAACATAAGTCAAAATGATACATGTATAAATGATATCAGTAAAAATGATAAATTATGTAACTCAAAATGATACAAGGCAAGGTGATACATGTCCAAATGATATAAGTCAAAATGATACATTTCAAAATGATACAACTCAAAAATATGGTACTGCAAGCTGTGAAAATTATACATATGATAGTAACTATGAAAAGAGGTAAGTAATTTGCAATATATATCAACAATGATCCATGATGCTTCTTATAATCATGAAGTCAATGCTAGCCACTACCAAAGAACTTCTACTCTTCACTATCATCACAATCATGATCATCATCATCATCATTGTCGCCATCATCATCATCATCATCGGCTTTCCCCAATGTTCCTTCCTCAGATTTGTGTCACTTTCATCATCCTTTTCCAGGATTTGGTGTAATGAACCAAATATATTCTCGATCTATATCATGAGGATCATCTTGATCTTCTCAAAATAGCATGTTCCGGGTGAAAAAAAACATTTAAAATGAAAAAGTTATTATTATTTACTCAAAGATTATATATATATAATGATGTGGTCCAGAAATAATAATAATATTAATGTAAAGTATAAAGTATATAGGATATTTTTATATAGAAAATAAATTTTTATAAATATATATAAAACTAAACTCATTACAAAATAAAACCTAAATTAATTTCTTTTAAAGAAATGTTTAAAAGAAAAAAATAATTTATAAAACATAAGGGATGGGGCAGAAAGATTTCATCCCCTGTCGCTACCACCTGCAAGGAGCCTAGCTCCACAAAGGGTCATGGCCTTCCTATCTATGGTAGCCGTGGATACCCTGGTTGTGGGGAAACCTTCATAAATGGCTACCAAACAAAAATAAATAAATAACAACAGTGTATTTTAAAAAAAAAAAAAAACATATAAAAATGCCATTCTCAGACATCACTACACCCCCTCTCAATCAGCATATCGCATTAGTAAAATAAATGATAATAAAATAAAATTTACAGTGCATATAACAAATTAAAACATTTTCCTTTCACATGGTTTTAAAATAGTCATGCTCCATTTCAGGCACCTATTCCAATTGCACCTACAACACAAGATATTTTACAACCAATATGTACATACCCTTGGTTTCAAACAAATAAGGGATATATAAAAGGAAAAAGGGAAAATATTTTTAGAAAAAGAATCATAAAAAAATAAGGATAAAATGGAGAGAAAATAAGCAAATAGATAATAACTTATTTCCTCTTCAAAATTTGCACTTGCAAATGGAGGGTCAAGAGATTTCAAAACCATTTCACCCTCCTTCAAAACCTGTAAAATAAATAGGAAAAAAAATGATCTCAAAATTCATAAAAGCCTTCTCATTTTTCTCCCCTCAAATCTGTAAACGCTCAAATGAGTAAAAATGAAAATAAGAGGGATTAAAATATTATCTTTATGATTTAGGGAAATATGAAGTTGCCCTAAGATCCAAGGGTTGAAATTATAACAATCCAATGGTCAAGATTTGATGCACATCCAATTAACCTCTAATTTTTCATTATATTAATTAATCCCACCTAACTTTCTAATTTTACCTTGGTGGAGGACAGTGTAAATAGGGACCACTTAAAGCCATTTTAAGAGACTTTTAAAAATAAACTTTATTCTTTCTTAAAATTTTAGGATTTAGAAGAAAAATCAAATCAACCTAAATTAGAAATTTATGTTAATTGATTTTTCTTTTTTGAAAAAACACATCAAGTCAAATTAGAAGTTTTTATTTATTGATTAAATTAGTCTACTTTAAGTAAAAAACATTATCTTTGAATAAAATCGAGCAATGGTGTGGGTTTGAGTATTATTTTTAAAAATATTTCATAAACATTGTTTAAACAACAATATTACTATTAAGGTTTAAATATATATATTTTTTTAGAATAAAACCTGGTTATTTGGGTCTAGGAATCACATAAAATAGCAACAGAGGCAAGAGCCGCCAGAGACACAGAGCAAGCTGGAGACAGCCAAAAAATAGAGACTCACCACATTTTAGACAAAGCACGTTAACAGACCCTATCAAGACAAACAAGGACCTTCCCCTGTGACAATGGAATCAGGCGGGTGGGCCTTAACATCATCTTGTATCAGCTTCAGTAGTTGTTGCGGATATATAATCTACTACTTTACCTTATAAGAACTGCTTCTATTCATCAACCCAACCCCATAATTGGCAGTCCAATCTGCAACCTTATTTCCTTCTCAGCCAATATGAGAGAAGGAAATCTCAGAGAAGGAGGCAGCAAGGCATTTAATTTTATCAACAATAATTTTCAGCTTCCAATGGTGAGAGGAACCACCATTCATGCAGTCAATTATTAACTTTGAATCACCTTCGACCCAGAGTCTATTCCATTGATTATTAGCGGCAAGAGTGAGACCGGTCTAGAGAGCACGAGCCTTAGCAACATTGTTTGAGACAATTCCATAATCATGTGAAAACCAACCAAGCGGCTGACCTTGAGCGTCCCTAAAAATTCCCCCACCTCCAGCATATCCTGGGTTCCCTTTGGCGGTGCCATCAAAGTTAAGTTTTACCACATTGTCCCTCGGGCGGCACCAAAGACTATTCTGCGTTATACTATCAACTTTAGCCTTCCTCTATCCCCCCCATCTAGCTAAAAGTGGGCCAAGCATTAGCCCATCCAACCTCCTCCTCCTTCACATACCAATCTTCCTTACTATTAACCTCCCCCAATTCAGCTAAAGAGGCCTCAACGGTGTCACGGATTCTATTTATCGGCCTACACTTATCTTGAAAAACTCTACGATTTCTATCTAGCCAAATTTTCCACACAATGATAGCCGGGCTAATAATCCAGATGAAGCGAAGACCCACACTACAAATTTTAAACCTCCATCCTTCAATGAGACTAGGAATGTTCTTGGGAAAAGGCCATGCCAATCCCCACTTTTGTAAGAACCATCCCCAAAGAGCCCCAACATACTCGCAGTGTATGAATAAATGGTTGTTATCCTCTCCATTATTACATCACAACACACACATTGAAGGTCCCCTGTGCCCCATGAGTTGAAGCCTATCCCACGTGAGAGCACGACAGTGCCAGGCCACCCAAAGAAAAGCATTGGCTTTAGGGAGCCCATACTTATTCCATATCAGAGTAGAAGAATGATCCTTCCTCCTGGGCCCCACTTGAACCATAGAGAGGTAGACATCCTTGACGGTAACACTGCCAGAGTGGCTCAAATTACACACCCTTCTATCTTCTATGTTAGAGATGGGCCAACCCTCGATCTTGGCTTGCACCTCCTTGCCAACCTCAGCTAGCATACCTCCCTCCTCCTCTAAAGAGATCCATCTGCATTCCTCAATCATGTAGTTCTTGGCTAAAGAACCCAGACGAAGCTCCAACACATTAGCAAGAGGACGATACCTATCATATTCATAGAGGGTTGAATCTTCAGCCCAACGATCCCTCCAAAATCTTATTTTATCTCCCTTACCAATCTTCCATGAAGTATGTGGTATGAGGAAATAGCAGCAACTTCGAAGGAACTTCCAGCATCCAAACCCCAATGAGAGAATACAGGAAGTGTCAAATAAATATTTTGGATTCCCCTCCAAATATTTTTCCTGCATAACCTTACTCCAAAGTCTGTCCCTCTCATCATAAATTCTCTAGACAAGCTTGGCCCCAAGGGCCATATTCATTTGCCTCAAGTTTATGATTCCCAATCCTCCAAAAGCTTTAGGGCAGCAAATGTCCTTCCACTTTACCAAGTTATATTTAAAAGAGGGGTTTGTACCTCTCCAAAGGAATAATCTTTGAGAAGCCTCAAGAACATTGGTCACTTTCCTCAAAATTTGGAAAATAGACATCACATAAAGAGGGACAGTAGCTAGGCAAGACTTGATCAATGTGATCCTACCAGCCAAAGATAACCAACGACCTTTCTAGGAGGCCAACTTATCTTGAACTCTGGTCACAACTTTACCTCATTATATATCTGAAGTCCTTTTATCAACTAAGGGCATGCCCAAGTAAGTGCCAGGAAGGCGCTCCTCCTCAAAACCAATGATTTACTTCATCGCTAAAGTCTTAGTGCACAAATCTTTCAAAAAGTAGATCCTAGACTTAGAAGCATTGATTTTTTGCCTTGCTGCCTCTTTGTAGGAAGTCAAAATCTTCTTGAAACACCTAGCCTCCTAAGCAGTTTCCTCGCCAAGTAGCAGAGTGTCATCTATGAACTGGAGGTGGGAGAGGTTAGCAACATCACCTGAAACTTGAAGCCCTTTTAAATGACGGTTCACACCGTTTCGAAGGGCTCTTCCCAAAACTTCAACAACGATCAGAAAGAGGAAGGGGGACAGAGGGTCCCCTTTCCTAAGACCCCTGCCCACCTGAAAGAATTCGGTAGGGGAACCATTGATAAGGATAGCGGTGGAAGTAGTTGATATACAGCTGTAGATCTAGCTACACCAGTCCTCGCTGAAACCGAACTTCATCACTTTGATGAGAAAGTCCCATGAGATTCTATCATATGCTTTATTCATATCAAGTTTTATGATCATGCCTTCCTTGTTCTTGGACTTGATGGAGTGAATAGTTTCATGAGCTAAGACGATACCATCAAGAATTTGTCTACCTTTGAGAAACCTGCTATGTTCCTCGGAGATGAAGCCTTCAATACATTTCTTGAGCCTGGTAGCCATTGCTTTGGATACAATCTTGTAAATCCCGTTACATAGAGTGATTGGTTTCGTATCATCGAAATATTTTGGGGCATTGTTCTTAGGAATCAAGGCCAAAAAAGTGGTGTTCCATGCCCTAAAGATAACCTTCTTCTTTCTGCACTCCTCAGCAGTAGCCCACACGTCGTTACCGACAATATCCCATTTTTTTTTGAAAAAAGCCAATCTGAACCCCATCAGGCCCAAGGGCCTTATCTGCACCCAAGGAAAAGGTGGCTGCCCGAATTTCCTCCATGGAGAAGGCAGCCAACATCATTTGGTTGTCATCCTCATTCACAAGATTGGTGATGAGATTGAGCATATCTTCTTGAGCCTGAACATTCACTTCTTGATTATCACCCTGCAGATTGGAAAAAAAGTTGACCCCTTCCTTCTTCATCACTTCAATGTCTTCCATAACAGATCCATTTGGTAAGGTTATTTTAACAATCTTATTATGCTGCCTTCTCATCTTAGTAGTGAGGTGAAATAATTTTGTATTATTATCTCCTTCTTTCAGCCATTTAACTCGAGATTTTTGTTTCCATAATATCTCTTCCATTATGAGTATTCTATTGTACTCTTCCAAAAGGATTTTCTCCCTATTTCTCCTGTCTTCATTAAAATCCCCATGGGAAATTTCAGACTCTGTGACTTTCAGCTTGTCTTCCACCTTACACTTGTTTTCAAAGAGATTTCCCATCACTTCTTTGTTCCAGGCTCGAGCCAACTTCTTAACTTCCTCTAATTTTTTGTATACAATGAAACGTTTGTTACCCTTAACCTTCATTCCCCACCAACCCGCAAGCACCTCCTTGAAATCTTTATGCTCATACCAGAAGGCCTTCATTTTGAAGGGGATGCCTCTAGGCTTGTGAGTCGAGACTATACTTAATGAGATAGGCCTATGATCTAACCTGCAGAACTGGGAGACCTCAGAATGAAAGGAAACATTAGAGAGCAGCCATTCTGAATTAACCAGAAATCTATCCAATCTGCATTTGATATTCTCTTTGCCAATTCTCCTGTTACTCCAAGTAAACCATCTGGATTTTGGGATTATATCAGCTAGAGAAAGGTCATCACACATCTTCCTAAACTCAAGAGACACGAGTTGGATAGGAGGCCTACAGGTAGACTTTTACGAGGGGCTTAGGGTGGCATTAAATCCCAACAAAAATCCAATTTCCTTCGGGCCGCTTCCTTGGATGACCTCATTCCAACACATTGCCTCCTAGTCATCTATGAATTGGGACCATGAATATTTATAAGTTTCAAATCATAATTTCCCCTCAATTCCTTGAGTTGAATGGTCAAGATTTATTAGAGGTAATATGCAGGATCATCGCATGGAGAACATAGGCCCTTAAGTGGCAAAAAAATCAGAAAAATAAAAGTTAGGCAACTTGACATAAAATTTTGAATAAGTTATCTATATTATTTAAAAAATGTAAGAATATGAATTTTTAGAAATTTAGTGGTTTTTCTAAACTACTGGGTTTGTTTAAAAAAAAAGAAATCTATTTGGTGAGAATTTGAAATTTCAATGCAATGGTACTTAAATTTTAGGGGAAAAATAAGAAGTAGGTGTCTGTCTAGCCACCCTAAACACAATAAAATGATAATATTCTTTCACAATATTTTAGATATAGGGGAAGTGTGGGACTCATGTCTCGATGTGATGCATATTTTTTGTAATTTGTTTCCATGTAGTATTTAATTATGAATTTTTATTACAAATTTTAAAAACATTAAAACTCATATGCGACCACCTTAACTTGGTCAAAACTTCATGAAATCAATTTTTTCTTTTAATCCTATAGTATCACGAAGCATAGAATGTGATAAGATATTTTGGATTCAAAAAATGTGATACTGTTGGGAAAGCTATAGATTTTTTCAATCAATCTATCAATCATGACTTTAGTCATAATTTGAATAGAAATATGAATAATAATTACTTATTAAATTCAAAGTAAAGCATAATTTATATTGGTTAGAATCTCCTTTAAAATCCTTTTCATTTCATCAATTTTGGGTTAAAAAAATTAGGTGACATACCCATCATATTGCCACTTTTGGCCCTGTAATCCTACACATACCCGGAAGAGTGAGCCTTGAAACTGGTAAAATGAAATTTATTCCATAATATGGCAAGCCCACCAGCTATGCCATTAGCACCAACAACACAACCATCTCCAATCCTCCAAAGCCCAGGGATCATATTTAGGAGACTATCCCTGTCTATCTTAGTTTCCTGCAAGCATACAACATCAAGGCACTCTATCTCTATTAGCCGCTTTACCAAACGACGTTTCTCCAGGCCATTGAGGCCTCTTACATTCTAGCTTACAATCTTCATATCTTCTTGTTGGTCGGGAGGTGCTCGCCTCCTATTTCCACATACTTGGACAAGGAATCTTGATTTCCTCTCACCACTTCCTCTAAAGCTTTTTGTTTTGCCTTGCTTACCTCTAATTTTTTGCCTCTAGCATTATTGCTTCCGACATCCATGGACAAAGCCTTCTTACCACTATTTCTTTTACCACTTCTAGTCACCATCTTCCAAGAGTTTTCCTTGTCATCATCAGCCTCTGACCCTGTCGTTTCACTGTCGTAACACTCAGCAGGGTGACAGGAAGCTACCACACCTATGTTGGCCCTGGACACCGGCATTGTAACCGGCTCAAGAGGAGCCCTTTCTGGTGATCCAACTTCAGCCCTAGGCTCTTCCCCCACATGAGTGATGTTAACCTCATTGTTATTCTTTTTTCTTGCCTCCTCTGTGCCCCCCTAGGCTTGATTTCTTTAGACCTAGATTCACTCCCTTGAACCTATCCTAGCAAGGTCGATCAGAATGAATTAGGAGATTTGGCACCATCCCTGACTTCAAACTATTTGATGTCAACATTATTCGCCGCTTTTGTGTTGTTGTCTCCTGGCTTCACCTGCTCACTATACCCTTTGGCACAGTGGCCAAGATTTTTGCATTTAAAGCATCTTAAGGGAAAGGATTTGTATTCCAGCTCCTACGTCCATACCCCAAAAATGGAAGAGAGTTTTATCGAGTGTTGGATGGGCTTACTCAAATCTATCTTGGCGCACAATCGAGTATAAGGAGGATATCCTCGACTGGGAGCATGGCTAGATGAGGAGATGAACTCATCAACTAAGTTCCCAATTAGCTTAAGAATATCCTCAGACCATAATTCATTGGGCATTTTGTACAGTTTGATCCAGAGAGGAACGACCCCAATTTTCTCAATGTACAGGTTGAATCCTGGCTCCCACCTTTTTAAGTATAAGCCAGTGCTGCCGAAAAACCATGGTCCCCCTGCAAGGATCCTCTCATGATCAGCTCCAGAATTGAAGACAACTTGAAAAAATCCTAGGGCAAGGATGCTCACCTCAGGTTTGAATCCAAACCACTTTTGACTTATCCATTGCTTAATCCTATCCATTGTTGGCCAGATGCCAATAACCTTTGCTATTATCACCTTCTTTTGTAATCGATCCACTTTAACCTTTAAAAGTGCATCAGGGACGCACATAATAGGGGCTTCCCTCATAACTTCAATGTTAACATTTCCAACAAACATTTTCACAATCTTCCTCTTCTCAGCTTGGTGATTGATCTCTTCTCCTGCCTCAAAAAGAATTCATCCTATCTCATGTGAGTCCCCCAACCCTTCCTTTGCAGTCTCCTTGATGATTCCCTCCTCACCATCATCTGAATTTTCGTCCTCTGTTTCTGCCCTAACTCAATTTCCCACCTTGCGGTTTGGCTCATCTTATTATTCATTTTTGGTAACACTTATTAAAGTTTAAATATTGGCGGTAGTGGGATTGTGAACAATAATAATTTATCAACATAAATATTTGGGTGATAATTAAAATATTTAAGTAATGGATTTATATGGTGGATTTAATAACGATGTTGTTATCATTTATTTTATTTTATTTTTCCTTTATTCCTTTATTTATAATCATTATATATATATAATCTTTTGTAAATAATAATAATAATACTTTGTTAACTTTATTATTTTTAAATAGTTTCCATTTTTATGTTGAACATAATTTTGAACACATAATTGAAAACATCCACAATAAATGCTTTACTGTATTAGCATATTCATTCACATAAGCATAGTATTGAGGCTCAATAAGCGATATTCATTCAAATATAAGAAGAAATAAGTATACCAAACATAAAGAAAATACAGAATGATAACACAGCCATGGAGAATATTTGATAATAAGATGTTCTATTTCATTCATAATCTCAAAAGTTACACTAGCAAAGTTTTGGTACACCCTTCCACTCATACCTTTATTATTTTTTATCAAAGTTTATATAGATATTACATAATATCAACCATTATCCCTAAGCTATTAACCATTAAACTACATAACCCCTAAGCACCAAATACCTTATATTTTGACCCTTAATCCCTTAACCCTTAATCCTTGCTAGATTAGAAAAATTAGGCACTCAATTAGGTTCTAAATTAGGCGCTAAATTATATGCTAAATTAGGAGCTAAAGTAGTTGCTAAATTAGGTGAATTAGGGACAAATCGAGAGGTCCTAGAATTAGTGCCTAATGTAGGGTGCTAGAGAGTAGACACAAAGTAGGCACTAAAGTAGGTGCTAAAGTAAATTTCTAAAGCGAGGTGCTAAAAGTAGGTGCTAAAGTAGGTGCTAAAGTAAGTGATGAAGAGTAGGTGCTAAAGTAGGTGCTAAATTTAGTAGTGCTAAACTAGAGACTAAAGGTGTTTGAAATTAAAACAAAATTCGAGGCCTAAAGTAGGCGCACTAATTTAGGTGCTAATTGGTGCCTAATTTAGTGCCTACTTGTTCTGATCGATGCAATAAATGCCAAAAATAACTCCATCCCGATAAATAGTGCCAAATTTTTCAAAAAATTGGAGAAAAATACATTAAAACAGTGGGTGGAAGCAAAAAAGGGAGCTAATCATAGGGATTTGTTGTAGTAATCCAATACTCATCTAACTAGACAGGGAAAGTGAAACACTCATAATTTTCTTGTGCACTATAATCATAAGGGAAAGTACCATATTCATTTTTTGTCATAAATAGGAAACACTTATATACAGGCTCCTATTCAAGCTAATGTTCATATTCATCAGAGCAATATAAATCAGTCATGTTTCCCAATGCTCCATTTTTTTGAAAAAGAAATTTCTTAGAATCCATAGCACTTTTACTTTTACTTAAAGCAAGAAAATTCCCATAAGGGTCATCATTCATATCATCCCAGATCTCAAAGAAAATTTGTGTTTTAGGATCACTGCCACAATTTGATTTTTCTTTTCCAATCATCATCTTTTTTGTTGTTGATGCCTAAAATTGCTAGTAAAATAGCCTTATGGAAACTTAGTTAATGGGGAACCAATTGTGCTAAAATGAGTAGCCTCTACATTTTTAAAGTCGACTTCTTCTAACTGTTGGAGTTTTAGATGGGAAGAAAGCCGGATATATAAAATAAAGTTAATCTAAAGGTACACCAAGAGTTAAGTATGGGCATGGGAAACCTTCTTTTCAGATGAGATTTAAGGGTCCATTCAACAATTTGCATGTCCAAAAATAACATAAAGCATAGATGAAACACCTAAGAAGTCTATCAAATGACATAACACAACTTCCATACACATTTACTGAACAAGAAGAGTTCAAGATATGATCTGAATTAGCAAATTTATATTGAAATTATAGAAGTCTTGTAGATAAACTACTAAGTACAAGAAACAACACAATATAATGTCTTATCCATTAACTAAGAAAAAAAGAGACCAAACAATATGGCACAGTCTGTGAGTCTTAATACAATAATAAAAAAAATACAAAAGGCCTACAATCTTTTTTCACTTTTTTTCTGTGATTTTTGAACCCTTTTTTAGAGAGTTGAAGCAGTATATATATAGATTACCCTCTTGAGAGCCGGGTAACCCGAGAAGAGATTCACAGGCAAGGGAAATGATGTCCCATACACTTAATGATTGCACAAGGTTGTTGCAACAAAAATATTTTGAAACATAGTATGCAATCACATCTGAACAAGATGCGCCCCTTTGCAAATGATGACTATGGCCCTAGAGTGCGAGCAGCGAAATTTTCATGAAGACACGTGTTTCCCACCCACAAAATTGGTTAGGATACATGGCATAATGGTGGGACTTCATATTCATTAATTCCTTCCTTGCAATCAAATTCCCTATGGAGAAGACACGTGGAGAAGTCTTTGTTTCAAGCACTAACTGTGGGGTCCACCAAAAAGTTTCCCACATAATGATGCAATGTGGCATGCGGGTGGAGCTCAAAGGGAGAGCGAAGGGGAGAGGTCTCTCAAAATCCCACACAGCTGACATGTGGTGCAAGGGTGGGGCTTAATAGACAAGTAAGGGAAGAAAACCTTCCAAGGATTGCGCAGTGGACACGTGGAGCAAGCAGGCGAAGGCACTTCAAAAGAGAACTGGAGATATTCAAACACATGAGGTGCGGGCTGGGGCCAATGCAAAATAAACCATGACCACCTAAAGGGAGCTTAAGTATTTTAATCCATAGCTTTTGGTGACTATCAAGGGAATTTCTCCTACAGAATGGGAACCCAAAATTTCTAGTGGGAAGACCAAAGCTTTATCCATAGGGAAACGATCATAGCTTCGAAAGTGTGATCTATAGAGGTAGTCAGTCGGCCTCAGATGGAATTGATAGGGCACGTAGATTCTCTTACGCCTCATGTAGATCAATTATTTCTTTGAAGGGAAACTCTATGGAGATCCCAGTCCCTGACTTGAGTTGAAGGAGAAGTTGCACTATCTCATGGGTGGTGCCTCAATGTCTACAGCATTGGGAGGTTGACTAAAATCTTGAAAGGTAGATAAATATTGTTGGTTTTCCTTGATCTTTTCTATGATATATTTTGCCATGGCCACTGAATAATCAGAGATAAAATGGGAAGGAAAGCCCATTTGAGTCCAATGAAAGAATTGCATCTGCATTCTGTTCATAGTCTGACTCAGTGTTGTCGAGAAATTGCTAGCCTAGAGAATGGCAATGTGAAAATGGATGAATTCCCTCCCCTTCTTGGTAGCTGACCACTGATCTTCAATCCCTGCATTCACCAAGTCTGTGTTCACCATCGCGTACAACTTGTCCAACAAGTTCTCTGCCTCGAGCACCTTTTTCACAATGAACTATAGAACATGCTCCATCATTCCATGCATCTCCCTGCTTAAAATTGTTGTGTTTTCCATGAATTAGAGTGTCTACTGAAGAGTAAGATAGAAAGTCTTGAATCTCTCCCAGTATGAGATATATAACTGTTTGGATACTAAAAGGAGATCTGACTGGGTAGCAGGGGGTTGGGGAGGATATTTCAAAAGACCAATTTCCATCTTCTTTGACCCGACATCTTGCATCAACTCCTCAATTCTCTTCTCCACAACAGAGAGTCATTCTTGCAGAGTCCTCAACTTAGCAAGCAACTATTCCTCATCCTGGACTTGGGTGGTGGATTCTTTTTCCAAGGAGATCTTTACCTCTTGGATCTCCTTCTCAAATTGAGCTTGTTAGTCAATGGAAATCCTTGTCTTTTTGATGCATTTCCTACTCCAATTGAGTTTGTTGATCCTGAAGCTCTTCATTCTTCTGTTGCATTTCTCCCTCTTCTTGAGCCAACCAGTCTTGTAACTCCTAGTTTTTTTGTTGTAGTCCAACAACTAGGTTGGGATCTAGGGACTTGAACTT
>VDFB02240061.1:0-11150 GCA_007258455.2 Sequoia sempervirens
ATTTTCCTTGGAAAAAATTTCACATTCTTCTATTTTCTCCTTTAGAACCAGACTAAGTTGTTCATCTTCCATACCTTTGTTATTCTATTTGAGCTAACCACATAGTTCCTTTCTTTTCTCTCTTGATTCATTGATCTTTCCTTTTAGTGACTGATGAACTTTTCTACATTCTCAATATTTTCTTGCAGTTCCTGGTTCTTAGATTTTATTTGGTCAAGATCATCTAGGGCCACCATAAGTTGCTATTGAAGACTGCTTGTATCCATTGAAAAACACCTTCCAAGATCTCCCCAAGTTGTAAGAATTCTTTCAAGGAACAAGCTTTGATACCAATTGTTGAAAACACAGAACACTGAGAGGGGGGGTGAATCAGTGTTGAGCAAAAATCAACTTTATTATTATGTGATTTAACTTACTTACCATTCAATAAAAGAAACATGTACTAGCAGAAAGAAAATTATCTCAACACCATAAGACTAGAATTTTTATGTGGAAACCCTATTAGGGGAAAAACCACGGTGGATGGCCAATCCATAATATAATGAGTATACCCAAAATAACAAATACAAAATGGGAATGCACTCGCATTCAAGCTCATTGCCTAGAGCTCACTGCTCAAAATGGATGGGCTCACTACCCTACAAAGATTTAGAGTAAATCCAAAAATAGTGAACTGATGAAATAACATCCACGATGTCTAATTATAGTTTCAATTTAGCTTTGATGACAATCTGCTATCCTTCAGACATATTCAACAATTCTGATCTTCTCTACACAACTCGCACTACAAAAATATTAATGCGCAAGTGAAACTATGAATAATTGCCTAATCACTCTTCCTAATGATTGGAACACACCACCACACTACTTTTTCACACAATAAAAAGATATCTCGAATGTCTTATATATCCACAACTAGAAATACGATTGCTATAGGTCGGCCTTAGTAAAACTTGGAAATATTATTAACTGTCAGCCCAAAATTACAATTGGATTTGCAACGTGAATATAACACCATTAGCTAGACTATAGCTAAGAACCATAATTAAATGTTTGAACGTCAATTTTTTTTAAATAATTCCACTTTACACATCCACAACACGCCACATTCACTTAGTCAGCTACAATGAACAAATAGACATAAAACATCCTCCTAGACCTTCAAGCTCCTACTGCAACTAATGCAACACCACAAAATTTAGTAACAAGATAATATGCCTGCTCACCAAGAAATCCTAGGGGTCCAAAACACAAAACAATGATCCAGTGAAGTAGACAGATTGATTGAATAACCAGATACCCTATTCTTTAGATATTCTACCGGTAACACAAAATATTGCACTTTATCTATCAGTATAACTAGATACAAATCTATGGACCATGAAGATGAATTCAGTTGCCATCAATGACAACACTGGAAGCCATATTCCAACATAAAATGGATGTAATGTTGCCTTAATCTAGTGTTGTAATGTGTTTTACACATTCACATTAGGTTTAGAGCCCTTTTAAGCTACATTGAACTAATTTTGTCTTAATTTAGTGTTGCAAAGTGTATTCATTTACAACTTCACATTAAGTTTTGGGACATTGTAAACTAAATGAACTTAATTATACCTTATTTAGGGTGTTTTAAAGTGTACCTTTACACTTTCACACTAATCTATGGTTTCATTAATAAATTGGGCTTCTTTATGTCTTAATTTTCCTTATTTTGCATCCACAAGCCTTAATTAAGGCATCTTTCCAAGGATGATCTCTACATATATCTAATAACCAATAAAAATTTATTATTTTTAGATTGTATGGCTTAGATTTATTGATCTAGGACTCATACATCACCTTGCATATATGAGTCCCACCTAAGTTTCAGGGCCCTGATCTAGATTTCATATCAATCTAAGTATTTCTTGAAAAATGTGTCCCAAGCTTAGCCTAATGGGACTCATACACTGCAACTATTGTATGAGTTCCATTTAGCTTAAATCTAAATTAAATTCAAATTCTTGGTGGGATTTTATTCTCCTAGATCTAATGTCGGCTTGCAGTGTTGTAATTTTGATGAATTTGGCATAAACAAGTATAAATACAAGGTTATTCCACTCATTTTCACCTAATACTTTCAAGAAAGCATTCCTAATAGAAATTTTTTGATTAAAATACTTCACAAGAATATTCAAGGACATTCAAGATCATCTTTAAAGCATTCAAAGGAAGATTTCTTCATTATTTGTTGCTGAAATTCAAGATCCATCATCATGTCAAAGACATAGTGCATCAAGCATGTTTTTGAGCTAATGTTGTTGATGTGGCATTGAAGATCTATTTTCAAGCATTGTTCCACATCCAATTTGAGATCAAGATCTACATTCTTCATCACCACTTCATGTTTGTAGATTTGTATTCCAATACATCATCCAAGGTATCATCATTTCATGCTTCATTTCATTATTTCATCATTTGGTTTAATTACCTAAATGAGGTTTGACCAAGGAAAACCACTATTCCCTAACAAAATAACACTTTTTCTCTCTCTTTGTTTAATTTCAGGTTTATAGGTTGAAGAAAAAGTGGATTTGAAGCCTTTAGAAGTATCAAGATTGCAAAGTTGTAAATGTTGGAAAAGTTATCATGTAAAGTTGTCAAGGCTCACAAAAACTTAGATATAGAACAAGATATCCAACCTATCTACATGAAACCAATGGGAAAAGGATTATTTGATCCATCTTTAGAGGCTCACAATTTTTTTCTTCAAAATTCTACTTTTGGGACACTTCATGAAAAATAGAACCGATACACCACTTGTGGTGTATGAGTACCAGTATACCTATTTTTTTGTATTTTCTAGAGATCCTAATTCAATATTTCTAGTATCTTGTTTCCACCCAAAAACTCTAGTCTGGGACTAATATTCCTAGCCTAGTGTATGAGTCCCAGTGTGCCCTAATGTCTACATTTTCAAGATTTCAAAGCTTATTCTAAGCACATTCATATTTGCATATGTGCCTTTCTGATTTCTTAATTTTCCATTCTATTTTACATTTGTTTCTAGGTCATTTGTTGAATTTTTGCATAACATTAGGTTTTTCATTAGGTCTTGAATGTTACTTGTCTTTCTAAGCCCTATCTTGGTGGTGAACCCTCTTTTAGTCTTTAACCATACCCTAGGACATCCCTATTGTAGATCTCTTTCCCCTTTACATCCTTGGATTGAGATTTGTAGGGTTTCCTTGAATGATATTCTGAGAAAATTTGTTGCTCTATGTCTTAAACCACAGAGCAACAATTTTTTACAAATCACAAAATATCCATTTAATGCATCCCTTGTATGATCAATTTGATACTAATTCCAATCACCTTTGCAGTTTGTGTCACCACTCTACATATCAAATCACCAGTCAAATTAGTCATTGGAAGAGTTGAACCAATTAAATTCATTCACTATGTCGGATTATAGTCAAAACCCTCATTCACACTATCATAGCCATTGAAGCCCTTCAAATTTAAATTTGGATTGTTGATCTGATGTCTTCACTCCACAATCCAATTGATCTCCTTCATTTGATCCAACCTTAAATCATAGTTTTCCAATTGATCTTCTTTTAAAATTTAGCTACCAATCTCCATCACACAGTATATGAATATCACATTTGTGCTTCATGCTATTTTATTGACAACAACGATGTGAATAAATGGAGTGATGTAATTGTATGCCACCACCTATCCATGCATACATAAAAATCTACTAACTTTTACCCATTGCGTATCGCAGAAAGCTTTATATCCTAAGAAATGATAAATGCAATGTATTCACAGTCTGTAATGCAACCTTCAATTCTCACCTAAATTAGAGTACACATTTCATCAACCCGTACTCCCACAGATCTAACCAGGGACCCACCAAATATTTAGTGGGGCAATAGAGTGTGACCATCTAACCATGATTATTTCACACTCCACTAAAATTTCTTATCACATTTGTGCCTTGTGCTTAAGAGAATGAACATGTGATATATAAAATTTAAGCAATGAAATCAATGCAAGACACTTGTCCTTGTTGATGTCATCATCCACTACCATCACACATCACAAACTATATAATTCCCTTTTGCTTGACAACTGTGATGTGGAGCAATGATGGGCTGACCATTGGATCTTCTCCATTTATTCTCAACCATTGATTTTTCGCTATCACATATCGCACAAAGCTCATGTCAACATAGACTTCAAAATTTGATGCAAATGACTTGTGTGATAGTTTTCCAATCTTACAAGCTCCAACCTCAACCATTGATCATCTACATCACTTATCAATCAAACACAATGTCATAATAACAATTAAACATCAAGGTGCAGAGTTGTTGTGATGCTCACACTCTACCAACTGGTAACTCTAGGTAAAGGGTCCCAGTCACCCCAATGACACAAATGACTTAAGTGATAAATTAAGAAACCTACAACCACCAACATCCAATGAATTTCAAAATATAAAACCAATTAGATGCCATGACTGCAACACCTCTTAGGATTTATCTTCCAAACCCTAATTTAACCAAAGAATAGAATTAAATCTTTTTTAATCATATTTCATGTCATTTGATCATGAAAACCACATCATTGGAAAGCTCTCAAAAATAATATCAAATGATCTAATAGTTTTCTCTATAAACCTCTTGAAGTGACAATTTTTTATGGAAATATTGCAACATTTGAGCAACTTTACAACATTTTCAAAACATGATCTTGTATCCATCATTCTTCACCAATTCTTTCAGACATTGATCCACTATTACTAATGAAACTCAGTATTCAACTAAACCCCCCTTTGAAATCAATGACTTCTTTTGACACCAATGACAACACTATGTCAACAAATTGGTCTTCTAAAAGTTATGATAAGTGAAACATCATGGATTGGGATTATTTACCCTTGGCTAAATCCAAGGTGTTTTTCAATTGCTTCATCATGATTAGACAAAACCTCTTAATTTTTGTGATATACTAGGGTTTTGATGTTTTTTATGGATTATGTACTATTTTGTTATGTGGGGTTGGTCATATTTTATGACACCCCTTGGATTTTTATTCTTTTATATTTATTGATAGATATGGCTTTCTAAAACTCATTATGCTATGAATGAATGTAAATTTTCTTTCCTTAATATAATTTTATTCTATTTTCCCATAAAAATAAGTAAAGAATCTTCATTATTACAGAAATTATTTATATAACATATTAAATATTTTACATGTGCATTAGGACTTTCATAACCATAATATCTACCCCAGGAAGCATATATATGAAATGACAAATTAGACTTATGATTTTAGAAAGTAAGTTATGGGTAAATTAGGTTAATAAAAAGGGGTACAATGAGATGAAAAAGAAAATAGTTCAAATTAGAAGCAGAGGTAAGGAAGAGAGGATGGAAAAAAGAAGAAGGAAATACTAGGAGGATGGTAGGGTAGAATATAGGGACATAAATTTTTATTTTGATGAGGTATGAAAAAGGTGAAGGGGAGAGGATAAAGAAGAATATGCATATGAAATGGGGATTACAAAGTGTGAGGAGATTAGGGAGAAGAAGATTATGAGTGAGAATTACTCAGAGTAAAAGGAGGGGGAGATGAGGATAAACTCATAAGGAAATATGTATAGTTGGAATAAGATAAGTTGGTAGAGGAAGTAGGAGGCAAGTTTGGGGTGAGAGAGAAGGAATAGAAATTTAAGGTGGATAGTCATTTGGACATATGGATAAAGGTCTGTGTGGACTGTATAAATGAAAAACAAAAATATTAAGGATATTAGAAAATGACTAGGGTTTGTTCATAAATGAAGATAATAGTGCAATATAAATTTCCATGTCAATGAATTCATGATATATGATGTTTTTGCTAAGATACAATCCATTATTTTTATTATTATTACTTATTTATTTACTTAGATTTGGGTCATTATGTTATAATTACTTAAGATATGTTTATAATATCATAGTTTGCATACTTAACACCTTTGAGATGATTAAAGTTAAAGTTATTTTTTTTAGTAAACGACAGAAAATTTTATAGTAGTTTTAGATCATCCTTTGATTATTTAGTACTTTTATTTGTTGGTGTAATTAAATATATTTAATTACACTTTATTAAGGTTACTTAGATCCTAATTAGGTTTTACCTTTAGGGTTTTACATCTTACTCTATAAAAGCAAGTTATCTCATGTAATTCTTTATTCCGAATAATAATATTTACTTCTTTTTTATGCAAATTGGTCTTGCATGTTTGTTTTGCTCCATATAGAAGGCTAATCCATGTTTTGCAGGTGATCTTGGTTTTATGGAGTTTATTGGAAACTCTAACATTATGCATTTGGTACATAAACAAAATATGGTTGAGAATATACACAAGTCAATGGATCAATAAAAATAATATTTAAAACTTAATATTTTAATCTAATAGTTTTATGTTGTGATTCATGATCTAGATTTTGAAATAAAAATATTTGTTAGATTTGGTGATATTATGTGTACAATAAGTGAGAAAATACTTCAATACTCATCTAATTGAGTAAATAATGGTGGAATTCCAACAATAGAAATATTTTATAGAATAATTTAGAAAATCTTTGTGTCATGTTGATAGTCATATTGGTATTGTATTTAAATCATTCAACATGTTTCCCATTTATTTAGAAAATTTAAATTAATTTATATGTTTGCTAATATTTCATCATATTTTTATGTAGTAATATGGGAAAATTTCTTTTTAAGTTTCCCCTAAAAATAAAGAAACTAATACATCCATAAATTCATACTAGTTTCACATTAACAATATTTATACGAGTGTGCATACTAAGAAAAATAAAAGGAGGATGGATTGACTTATTCATATATTTCTCAATATGGTAAAACCATTCTATAAATATAAAATACATTTTTAATTATCTATTTTTCTCACTAACTTAAAAAAAGGTATCATATGTGGTGGAGCTTATAAAATTCAGAGAAATTTTCCTAAGCTCCCATGAACTTGGTTTCCATTTTAAACCCTTGTCCCCAAGGTGAGTAGGATTTTATTCAAAAGCATGCCAACGTTATATTTTTTGGTTGAACTTCTTATTCAATCATCAACCCCTTAATTCATCTCTCAATCCATCTGCCACGTCAATCTACTGACCCCATTAGCCCAAAGAACCGGTCATCTTTTTCCCACCATATCAAGTCTTTTCCTAAAGTTGAGTTTTAAATTTTAACCCAGTGACTTAAAACTTAAGTCATTACCCCCAGTGGTCATGTCACCATTGGCTAGAACAAGTCCCATATATTAAATGCTAACATCACTTGATGTGCAGATTTCCAGATTCAAAGATCGGGGAGAAGATCTGGACGATACCCCGCCAGCCCGTGGGAGTTAAGTGCCAACAAGATAAATGCAGCGAGATTGGTGACAAGATGACACATGTCTAAGTATAGTGTGTGACCCACTCCCCACTACCACTCCCATGGCCTGGCATCTTCAATGAGCAACTGAGATCAATCTAGTGGAATGATCTTCATCTTTCCCCAATGGCTCATTGGATTAAAATGAAAGGTGGTTATGACTAGCAAGATCAATGAGATCTTGACACCTATCCTAACCTACTTGGACCATGGAGCCCGCACACTATGAGGGCATCATCCAACATGGAAAACCTCCATTGGCTATGAAATTTTTGGTGGAGCATAGTTGGAAATCAAAGGTGGTCAAATAGAAACTAGTTGTTAGATCAATCCGACAAGGAAAAAGATCGATGTATAGCATTAAAAGTTGGAAAATAACACATGATGGCAATTTTTACTCTATGCAACTAGCTTGCATTAATGGCTAACATCTTGCAGAGTGATTGAGTTTATCTCAATTCATGTGGAGATGCAAATGTTGGTAATCATGAAGAATAGTCTAAGGATTCCATGCAAATGGGAAACTAAATAGTGATAGTACATTTTCCAATGAGCTGCTTAGGTTATGCATGCATGTTAGACATTAATTGTGATTGTTAGTGCTCCATGCAATAAATATAGAAGGAATAGCTAATATTCAAGTCATCTATATTAGCAGTTAGAAGTATAATTGATTAAGGTAAGGTAGTGTGAGCAATTATCAGAGAAGAAAAATGAGAAAACTAGTAAGGAAGTTTTTTTGCTTGAGTTCCTCGAGGTTTGGTTCAAATGCACCAAAATCTACTCTAGCCATGGAGGCCAACACTTTCACTGAAAAACCCAAACTCACACCTAGTAGGTGTAGTCGAAGGCTATAATTCTAGGGTGATGTTGCAGGAAAACCAGATGAAAAAGGAAAGAGCCCATGGCCATCTCCCACATGAGCACATAAGAAAATAATATATGGGTGCGAATCCTATGGACATCAGCATTCACCTATTGACCTTACAAGTAGCCCCTTTGAAACCGAGATCGACTCCGCCTACTATCAATATTTAGCTCTTTTGAATGATGGTTTTCCCTTTAATGAGGAAGTGATATTTGTTGTTCCATTGGTGGTCAAAACCTCAAGCAAATGTATTGGAAGTTTGTTAGGAAAAGAAAAGAAAGAGGAGGAAGTTGAGGTTTCCTCTCCTCCTCTAGCAACAACTAGGAGTGGTTGTGTGTACCACACATGTCACATTGGTAAAGGTGGAGTGAAGGGTAAATAATAATTTTCTATGTGTGGGGTCTTGAATTTTTGTGTTGATAAAATTTGTTGTGGTGGTTCTATTTTTTTTGCATGTGTGGCACATTTTGATGTTCGATGTCAGTTGTGTGCCCTCATGGGATTTTTGTTACCTGGTGTATTGTAGCATGGATGGTGATGAAGGGAATTTTTGTGGTACTTTATATTTCCCTTCTCTAGCAGTAGCTACATTTTGGCTTTCCCCAGTTGCACCATGTTTTGTAGATTCAAAATGTTGGGGTTTTGAAATGCAAGTGAAATGCAGTTCAAATTTTGATGAAATGAAAATCTGTTATCAAATTGCATTTGAACCTTAAGCTTTTTGCTCCCTTTTCATATAAAATGGAATTCAAGACTCACTTGCAGAGGAGGACAAAAAGAGGAGAAAGAAAAGAAAATAGATGAAAATTTCTGGTTAGGTCTAGGTTAGGTGTATATGAATCTTAGGATAGGAATAGAATAAGGGTGCATATTTTGAGCTCTCTTTGGAAGAACATATACATATTGTCTTAAATTTTTATGTAGATTTGATTCATAAATATAAATGAAAGTCTAGTTCTAATGCATTTTCTATCCTTATGTGGATTTGAGTAAATTTTGAATGGAATTGTTAATAATAGTTTCATTTTTTTTTTGAACATTAGTAGAAATGTATGTCTGTTTTTGCTTTGATTCAAGTAATTAGTTAAATGCTCAAATGGATTCATAGATTTACAATTATTTAATGGGGATTTGATTAGCAGTGGTGTATCAAGAATTGTGAGCTCCATAATGTAAAGTTTTAATGTGGCTAGTCCATTCTATTAAGATTTAAAGTCATTTCTATATTATTGATTATTGTGTGTATGACTCCATCCCCCAATTCAATAAGACACTAATCTATTTCCTTAAAGATCTACCTAATGGGTTGATCAAATTATTGTATGATGGCTAGCCTAGAGTCATAATTTGAATTTTCTTTAAAAGTTTCCAAAATATTTGCACAAATTTTATATTCATCGTCATGTGGAAAAGCATCTGTTGAAATGGTAGCAAGTTACTTAGAAATAGGCCAATTTCATAGTAAGTCTTGAGACATCCAAATTTAGACACCTAATTTATCCAAATTTACCACTTTTCATCTAAACATCCTCTTAGCCGAGTTAATTAAGTAACATTACTATTATTTAATTAATATCTTTAATTCTACTAAATCCCTAATGTATTTAATTAATAATTAAATACTATACCCTATCTTAATCCTTTTCATCGTGGATTGACTAAATAATACATTTGTTCCTCACATGTCATTTTCATCTAATCCTAATCCATCTCCTAATCTCTTCATTAAGGATGTGCACATGCTTGATCCTTGATTAGGATGTCGTCACATCCTCCAACTTTTACAAGTTGGCTTCTAATCCTCATTTATCTTCTAATTACTGATTAATTAATCTTAATTAGTACCTTGGTCAACTCTTCCCATCCCCCAAGGAATTTTTAATTCCTTTTTATTCCTCCTAGATTCCCCTCTTTTATATGTGAATTTTTAATTCACATTCTATCCTTCCAAGGCTTCTAGAACCTTGGACTTGTCACAATCTCCACATGTGACCAAGTCCCACCTTTTTGGAGCCCACCTTTTATCCTCTAGATCCTCCCAGGAATGTGAATTTTTAATTCACATTTATATTCCTAACCACCTTTCTTTTTCTCATGTAGATTTTTGAGGAATTCCAAAATTCCTCAAATGTCCCTTTCACTCCCACTTGGGGACAAGGAATCCCTTTTTGAGGAAATCTCCTCCTCCCCAGAGGTGCGTCCTTCCTCCATCATGCACCTTCTTGACACCCTCCTTACACCTCATCTCCCACTAGCCACTTCACCACCCACACTATTAGATGTGAGGGGGCTTGTGGGTTCTCAACCCACCATAGCCCTTCATCTTGACCTTGTTGGATGCATCTTGACCATTGAATTCTCTAGAGAATTCAAATTCTTCTATAAATACCCCCCTCCTCAAGGGCATTTTCAACACTTAGCCATTTGATAACTACATGCTGCCAATTTGCATTTTCAATCACTTACCATCATCTAGCTATCCATTCTAATCACTTTGCACATTCAATCTTGCATTTAGTCATTCAAGAAATCATCTAAGGAGTGCACAAAATCATCCCAAGCAAGGGCCAATCAAGGAGACATCAACAACAAGGAAGGTGAAATCGTTTGTATCTTGTTTTGTCCATTTTCCTTCTTGTTTTATCACTCTTTTGGCTAATCTTGAGGTGTCCTTAGTCTTTTATCACTTGCATTTTTAGGTATTTTGCATATTAGAGTAGGATAAAATTCTTAAATTCACATTTCTGGCACGCCCGGTGGGACCCACAAACGGGTTCTTGCATTTAACATTCATCTTTGCTAAGTATTGTGCAGAAAAAGGTCGCAGAAAGGCGGAAGCGCCCTC
>VDFB02240063.1:0-10858 GCA_007258455.2 Sequoia sempervirens
GCTCCTATCTTGCCGATATTTCACTTTATGCCTCGATCGGTAAGACAAAATGAGCTCGATATGACTTATTTTGATAACTGTTGTCTTGCCGATAAGACCTTGTTGTCATTGAGACTGTGCATTGCCTCTTGTCGATATCAATCCTCAGATGAAAACTTATCAGTATGACATTCCTGATGTCTTGCCGATAGACTGCAAAACACACACGTTAGTATGAAACGCTTTATGGATTGGGGAGACCCTCATCATCTCATGTCGATATGGTTTATAAATTCAAATGCTTAGGGCCAAGTGAATTATATGGGACCAGATGATGAAAACAAACTAATGCATGAGAAAAATGTTATGCAAAGTGGATTTTATGCTTATGGTATGGCCATTTTTGGGAACTAATGAGTATATGCAGCCACGAAAAATTTTCAAAATTTTCTGGGGTTCTAACTTACAGTACATACATCCTAACTTGTTGTTGCTTAATTTTGTCATTTGCACTCATTATTTGGCTTGAATTACTAGGTTTTGTGAGTTGAATATCAAGTTGTCTTTTCCAATCCTTTACTTGGTGGTGAACCCTTCAAAGCCTAAAGAATCTTCCTAGGTCTCCCTTTGTGAGAATCGACTCACCTTTTTATTGATAGTCAATCCAATTTGGGATCTTAGGTTTCCTTGAATGAACCATCCCCCAATAATAAAAGGGAAAATTAAGGATTAGGGATTCCTTTCTTGTATTATGAGTCCCTTTCCTCGTTAAATTTCCCCAACGGTTCACAAATATGTACAAAATGGCTAAGAAATTAATCTATATGTTAAGATTAATGTTCAAAAATCAAACAAATCTTCCTTTGGCTAAATATTTACTAAAAAAGACTCTTTAAAAGTTGATTTAGATGTTGTTCAAAAGGATATTCGAGCTAATGGGTTTACTCCTTCTTAAGCAAAAGAAAATTATTTTCTTGCTCACCTTCAAATCCTTATTGCAAAAGAAGAAGACTTATAGAAACAAAGGTTTAGGGCTATTTGGTTGCAAAACGAGCATAGAAACACAGTTATTTCATTTGTCAACCCTTAAATACCATGCGACCAACTATATCAAGTCTATTCAACACAATGGTGGTATCATTGATAATGATAAGGGTATTTTGTTGGCAACTAGTAATCCCACAATAATGAGTCCCACCTGTTGGACAAGATGGGTATTTTTATCAACATTTTTAACTAAATCTTCA
The DNA here is from genome assembly GCA_007258455.2 of Sequoia sempervirens. Classification (NCBI taxonomy): domain Eukaryota; kingdom Viridiplantae; phylum Streptophyta; class Pinopsida; order Cupressales; family Cupressaceae; genus Sequoia; species Sequoia sempervirens. The sequence continues at coordinate 1,227 of VDFB02240063.1, forward strand.
CTTTTTGAGACCTATAGCAACTAAACTGTTAAGAATTTGAAGATGATGTGAACTAGTGATTTGTGTGTAGATTCTAAATATATTTTTTATTTTTACTTTTGAAATAAATCCTAAATCTTTCAACATCTCATTTAATAAGTGGTTTTTAATAGTAAACATTTTTTTAAGAAAGTAACATTTATGTTTTCCAACATAACCTTTTTTCTAGAAAGGATAAAATTCAAATTTTTAAAATATAAATTTGTAACATTAATATCTAGTGCATACATATGTTTTCATATTTTTTTGTTACATATTTTTTAATTTATTTCTAAAGTTGCAGTAACTATAATTTGGACATAAGTGTATGTTTTCAAGCATAACTTGTTTTTGATAAAATAAGTTGTATTTATAAGGTGCAGTACCCTTTACACAAGGGGCCTATACGAAAAAGTCAGATCAAAAAATAAAAATTATAATAGCATATTGTCCAGAAATAGAAATAGTAGATAGACAACAAAAGGACCACCTACCCAACATCAAAACACACCCCACCCATTACTCAACTAAACCCTCCCACTCCTCAAAGAGGAGTTTCTGCATATCATCCCCAATCCATTTACTACTAGATTCCTCTTCCATAGTCTTCTTGTTGACCTCCTCCTTTAGTGCTCCTGATAGAGCAACAACAGACTAGTGGACGATCTTGATCATGAAGCGAGTCAACCTCATGACTTTATTTTCTAGTTTAGCAACATGATCCTTCAAGTTATTGAGCTCCTCATCCTTATCAGCTTCCTCCTTTCTAGTTATCTTACCTAGAGTCAGATGGTCATAGGAATCCGGTGTAGAATCCTCTTGAAACATCTTATTTAACTCGAGGAAGTGGCCTGGACCTTCCATAAACTCCTCAGTCTCTTCAACAATGTCATGCCTGCTATCGTCTTCGCCACCACTCTACTTTGAATTGTTGGAAATTTTGTCGAACATGACCTCCTTTTTATTCTTTTCCAATCTATTAGATCTTCAAACACTAGTTTTCTCATTCCCCATTTCAACACTTCTAGCAACCACCATATCCCCTTGGGAGTCTCTATCAATAGAGTCCAAATCTTCATTGTTTGTGGGAATTTCCTAGACTTGGCAAGTGGTGTCCTTACCATTTTTTGGATCCTTCTTGGTTTTGGTAGAAACTTTGTTGTCTTTCTTTATGGGTGTGTTTATGAGCTCATAGATCCCTACAACAAATTTTTATTGAGCCAAGACCATACCACCTTTTTTATTTTTGGCCAAGGGTTTAGATTTTTTATCCTCGAGGGGTTGACTAGCAATGGGAGGATTCTTTCTTTTGGGGCTTACTGAAATAGTAGGTGAAGGTTTAGCAAGGGACTAGTCTGAGGGCTTTGGTTCCTCTATCCTCATGGTCAAGATGCACTTTGATGGACACAAAGCTAGGTGAAAGTGGTAAAGATGGAGAAAGAGGCTCTAGTGTAGAGGTAAAGGGGATGACTTGTCAAGGTTTTTGGCTATAAGTTCTAGTTTCCCTAACAGAGCTTTTGAGTGATGTGAGCAAGAAGAAGGGAAAATTGATGAGAATCCTATGTCTCAGGTGGTTTAACAAATGAAAATGATAAAAATAGAACACTTTAAACCTCCCCTCAAGAGTGATGTACTTCATTAAGACTAAACAAACTTGGTCCCATGGTTTTGATAACTTACTCCATTAAAATCCCACTTGTAGCTTGACTGACACTTCATTTTTTTAAAAGAAGATTTAAAGACTCTCCAAATCCTAAACCTTAGTATGTTTTTTGAGCTTTTTTCCTAAGAATGTTAGCCCTGTGGCCTTAGCTATGACTTCCTCATTGATTTCAAATGAGATGCCACCAATAGTAACACTTCTATCATTCCATGAGCTCACAAACTAGCAGAGAGCTTTTCATCATGCCCTTGTAAGTTCTCCATTAAAGGAGTGATTCCTCCACACAAATATGCCAAACTAGGGGGCCCTACCTAAATTCTTTGTAGGATCGTAGCTTGGTTCAAACCTTATCCCCTCCCATTTTCTCACTCGAATAAGAAACTTTCACTAGTGTAATCAAAGTGGGAATTTTGTAAAATTGCAAATGGGTAATGTACATAACCCATTTATTGCCAACACCATAATATTTAGCTAAAAATATTTCCTAATTAAGGCAATAATATTTTTGAATGTACCAATAGTCATTACCAAGGTGTTTAGGGTCACAATGCCATAAAAAAATTTGATTAGGTACAATGAGGCATAACCAAAAGTAATTATTATATTTAGCATATCATTATTAGTAGGTTTGGTCATGATTTTGGCCTTGCACACATTACTAAAAATGAGGTTAAAAACATGGCCTTTGTACTTGTGATAAGATGACTCATAAATCTTGTGAAAATACCATCCAAGCACCACTAATAACCCTAACCACAACCCAATTTTCCTCCCAAAACCCTCCACATCATCATGCATATTCCACATCATTATGAGACCTAAAGTGTAATGCCAAGTGTGACCTTCCATGATAGAAATTTTAGATCTCATCATTAATAGTAGTATCTTTTGTTTCCTAAGGATAATCCCTTGGATGTTCACAGGGAGAACCCCTATGCTTCTCCAACATTTGGATAGAACCCAGGAAGAGCCCAGATTGGACAAAGAGTTAGCCACCTTGTTCCCTTCACAGAAAATGTGGGTAAATTTCCTTCTCTCAAGTTTAGTGAGCAAGAATTTTTTATCTAGTAATATTTCTTTGATACTCCACCCTTGTTAGTGATTGTAATTGATAGCGTTAATCATATTCTTGGAGTCTCCTTCAATGCGCAAGTTTTTTATGCCAAGATTGAAAAAAAATTTAACTCCCTTGAGCAATGTTGTTGCCTCATTTGTCATAGAGGTCTATATCCTAATGCCATCGACATACTCAACCACCAAATTTCCATCCATATCTCTAGTAATGCCACCTATACTAGCTAAATTAGGGTTACCTTTCACTGCACCATCAAAATTAAGTTTGTGTTAGCCATTATTCGGGGTTTGTAGACTATATTAAGCCTAGCCAGAGCTTTTGAGTTATTGAAGGAGTTAAGCTCCATGTTCTTATTCTAGGATTTTTCCATGTTAATATCCCACACTGAGGGGAGTTTTTCTAGGGGTTTCCAAACATATAAAGAAACATTCTTAGTAATAAGTTTGAGGCCAATACTAAAAACCTCTTTTGGGATTTTTTTCCACATTTTGAATATCTGATTATTTATTTCTTTCCATAAACAACAGTATAGAATGGGGGGAACTTGTCACCATATTTCCTTAGGAAGAGAATGGAGATAGGGACTGATATAGTTTTTAACAAAACTCTTGAGGTCACCATTCACAATCTAATGAATACCTAATCTTCCAAAGGTTAACTACCAAACTTCAGTAGTAAAAAAATAGTGGAGTAACAAATAATGGATATAATCCTCATCGTTCTTACATAAACTACATCTATTTGGGATTTGAAATCCCCTTTTCTTTAGGTTTTCCTAAGTCAGGATTCTGTTGTGACTTGTCATCCACCAAAAAAAAAAATTGGTGCAAGTTGTTTGTTCTAGACCTATTTCCATATACTATTATGAATTCCTTGTACTAACAAAAAATTGTAGGTAGTTTTAACTAAAAGATTACCCTTGATTTCCTTTATCCAATAGAATTCATCCTCCAAGTAAGAGATGGGGACTCTAGTTAGTGAGAGAATTTCCTATAGAGTCCTAGCTTGAAGCCTTAGCTCAAGGGAAAGTGGAAATCACATCTCCAACATTTTCCATTTCATAGAGCCATAAAGCTCGCATAAGTATTATCTCACATTCATGTCGAAGAACCTCATAGTAAGAACCATCAAATTCTTGAACTCAAATTAAGAGAGAGGAATTTCAAGTAGCTTGGGATCCTCCTAGAATCTAATTTTGTAGCCGTTTCCCATCTTCTATCTCAACCTAGCTTGCAATAGTTTCTTTATCCTATAGATGTTCTAAATCAAGGAACCACTGTGATGGTCATTAGAGAGGAACTTGACTAGTGGATAATTGTTTAGATAATTCACATTTAGAAACAAGCACCATTCATTTGTGTTCCTTAGCTGGTCCCATCCAACCTTCGCAATCAAAGCTTTATTGGTATGTTGACTTTTTCTTATGCCAAGCCTGCCACCAGATTTAGGGAGATGGACTATATCCCAATTTATCAAAGCCAACTTCTTTTTTTCCTTCATATTGAACCCAAGAAAATTACTTTGAATTATTTTGAACTTCTCAACAATATATCTAGAAATTTTTAAAATGGACAGATAATAAACTAGAATCCCTTGGAGAACAACAAGAAGGAATTACAACTTACTAGCATGGCTAAGGGTAGTGCCTTTCCACCTAGCCAATTTTCTTTAAATTCTTTCAAGGACAGAGTTCTAGAAGCTAGGTTTCACTTCTTTAATAGTGAGATGGAGACCAAGGTACACAAAAGGAAGGGAAGCACTCTTATAGCCCAAAATGACATTCAACCTTTCTTGAAGGGCTTGTGAGTTGTTAAAGAAGCAGACCGTGCTCTTGTTGTTATTTATGCATTGGCCAGAACTAGAATCTTAATTGTTTAGAAAATTCTTCAACTTCCTTTCCTCCACCACATAAGATTTCCTTAAGAGGATGGTATCATCCACAAACTATTGTATAGTAGATAGTTCAAGGGAGGTGGCAAGTTTAACCCCCATAATAGACCCTTCAGTAAGCATCCTTGAAACATTCTTGCTTAGAACATCAACAACCATTATAAATAGGTATGGTAAAAGGGGATCTCCCTTTATTATTCCATGATCAGCCTTCAAGACACCATGAGGAACACCATTGACTAGAACATAGTACCTCACAATAGATATGCATTCAAAAATGAGATTCACCACCTTAGGATCAAACCAAACTTAGTTAAAACTTTAAGCAAAAAACTCCATAGAACTTTGTCATAGGCTTTGGAAATGTTAAGCTTGAAATCCATGCTAGCACAATTACTTATATCCATTAAGTGAATGATTTCATGAGTGGAAATTGCAACATCCAAAATGTGGCAACTTGGGAAAAATCCCTTTTTCCATGGGCTAATCATTTTATCCAAAAAGGGTTTTAGGCAGTTAACTGGAATTTTGGAGAAGATCTTATAGATGGTATTACATAGGCTAATGGGTCTAAAGTCAGCCATGGTCTAGGGATCTTCATTTTATTAATGAGGGCTATAAATGTATGGTTTAGTTGTTTTAGAAGTTTTCCACACTTGAAAAAGTCTTTTCCAGCAAAAAAATAAGTCCTCTCCCACAATTTCCCAATACTTCTGAAAGAAAGCTGGATGAAAGCCATTTGGTCTAGGGCCTTGAAGGCACCCATGCTAAACATAGTCAGTCTTACTTCCTCATGAGTGATAGCATGAAGGGTATCATCATTATCAAAAATATTTAGAGTAGCAGGGATAGGAGCCTACACAGGCTTAGATAGGGTGTGTTGGAAATATCTAGAGACCACTTGACCAATCTAGGCTGGAGTAGTGACTTCAACTCCCAAATCATGTTTCACCTTTTTTATTTGGTTCCTTTTTCTATTCTTGAGGGTCAAGATGTGGAAGAAGGAAGTGTTGTAGTATCCTTCTTTTAGCCATTGAATTATGGATTTTTGTTTCCAGAATATTTCCTCTTTTTCCAAAACTTTGTCCCATTTTGTGCAGTAATATTTCTCCTATTCACAGGCTTTCTCACTAAAATCCCCCTCCTCCATCCTTTTTTGGGTCACCTTAAGCTTATCAAAAGAGCTCACATTTTTTATGGAAAACATCCCCAAAAACTGATTTATTCCAACCTTTAACCATGCTTTTGATATGCTTGAGCTTATGAAAGACCCTAAAAATGGAGGAGTCATGGATAGGGATATTCCACCATTCAATAATTTTGTTTCTAAATTATGGGTAGGAGTTCCACATTATCTCAAACTGAAAAGGAAAGGTACCAATAACAGAGTGATTATTCATGATAACTAGTAGGGGATTATGGTCTGAGACAGTCTACGGAAGCACCATCAAATTGGAGTTAAGTAAAGCAACCCAGTTAGGGGAGAAGAAAAATATGTCACTGAGACTAACTTGGATTAGGTTATCCCCTATTCTCGTATTGGTCCAAGTGAAATTTTGGCCCTGTAAGTCTAAATCCACCAACCTTATATCACTTAATAGATATGCCAAGTCAGCCATACTATCAAAATAGTCCATAAGGCCCCTACACTTGTGTATATATCAAAATTCTATTTTTTGGTGAAACAAGGACATCAATACCTAGTGAAAAGGTACCTTTTAGAATTTTTTCAATGGTTTACTATTTTTCCACCTATGTAGAATGAAGAACTTGATGTTTGGTGAAAAACCTATGTTCAATAAAAATTGAAAATTGAATATATAATAAAATGAAAACATATCAAAACTATAGTTGTTGGAAAGCTCATTTTGAGGACTACAATCTTGTAAATTATCTTTTCAAGTTAATTACATTTTAATGTCCAACCTAAGGTTTGAAATTGGATTTTCTAAGAAAATTTTGAAGAAAAAACCAAAAGTGTCTTGCTAAGGCCTTTCATTTGAAGGTCCTTTGATTGAATGTCATATTGATTGGAAAAAAAATATTATTAAAGTTCCTTTGAATGAAGTTCGTTTAATAAAATAATGTGTAGAATTTTGGCGGTAGATCTTTGATCAAAGGAAAAGTTAGCTATCATTTCAAAGAACATGTCTATTCGAATTACATGTATATATACAAGGTTGTGTAATGTTATTTTAATATAATAAATAAAGGAAAATTTTCTAGATGTATTTGAAAGGTAATTTTTTTGCAAGTGTTTTACAAATTTGTAATGTGGAATTGGTAAAGAAATTATCGAAATCATATATTTTAAAGAAGAAGATGGGAAATCAAAGGACAAGGAAAAATAGGGTTGCATGGTATCATTTAAAGCAAAAAGGAAATAAAAATTATGTGAAGAAAGGATGTGAAGATATTATGCTCAAAGAGAATGTTTGTATACTCTATATTATAACTTATAATTTTTTTAATTAAATCATCTTCTACACAAGATTATGATCAATAAGATCAAATTGTTTTCAATTGAAGTATTTTTTTCAATTCACTTGTATGTTTTAAATAAATTCATTAATGCAAATATTGTAGATCCCATTACCATTCCTAAGTCCTCTACCGAATCTATTATGTTCCCTAAGTCTGCTTAACTAAAACGTAAACTATATTTACTCTAGAAACCCTACATCCTAAACCCTAAATATTATTGAGCTAAATCTATGATTAGATGTTTTGGCTAAATTCTCAAGTCCACTTATAAATTAACTACTCAAATTCCTTTCTACTATATTTTTATACCTTACTCACCAAGCACATCTAGATATGATAAACCCTAGGTTCTATCTAGGAACCTTCCCCAGTGGAGACATGTGTAATTTGACTATCCTTGAAACATCCCTAATCCTAAAGCCTAAGTCTTAAACCCTAAACCCTAACCCCTATTAAATTTCCTTAAATATTATAATTTGAGAAAAATCTATGCACATAAATTAGGAATTTAGAATGTATACATAAATAATGGCTTATCTTTAATTTGGACCCTCGGGATGTTGGTTGTTGTAATCGTCTTCATCTTCCTCCTCTGCAACGACAGCTCATGCGCAACAGATGCAGGCATCCTACCCCGAAGGTGAATAAGGAGGGAAGATGGACCCCTCCTCCCTTTGGAGTCCTAAAAATCAACTCGGATGGCTCTTCTCGTGGAAATCCTGGTCATGCTGGCATTGGGGGTGTGGGTCGAGATAGCTCAGGTGATGTTCAGTTTATTTTCTCTATGTATAAGGGTCTTCATACGAATAATCTTATGGAGGCTTAGGCCATTTTATTGGCTGTGGAGCGGGGCAGTCAGTTGGGATGGTGAAGGATCATATGTGAGTCTGACTCCCAGGTTGTGGTGAACTTACTGAAAATGCAATATTTGGATAATGTGAGCTGGCAATTGGCTTTGATTGTTGAACAAATTCTCACTCTCTGTGCCTCTCTAGAGTATATTACTTTCAATCATATTCCTCGTGAATGGAATGGTGTTGCTAATTGCTTGGCTAAATGGGCTTCTGATCATATGCATGATTGGAATTTGGTGGATCGGGGCCAACTTCCCCCGGATTTGTCTCATCAATTGGATCACTTGGTTGAACTTGATAGGGCCATTTAATGCCCTTGCTTTGTAACGTTTCCCTGGTTTAATAAGATTTTTACCCCACAGTTTGTCTCATCAATTGGATCACTTGGTTGAACTTGATAGGGCCATTTAATGCCCTTGCTTTGTAATGTTTCCTTGATTTAATCAAATTTTTACCCCTTTATGTTAAGTCCTCTACTAAAACCATTATGTTCCCCAAGTCTACTTAACTAAACCCTAAACTCTATTTACCCTAAATATTATTGAGCTAAATCTATGATTAGATGTTTTGGCTAAATTCTCTTCTACTAAATTAACTAATCAAATTTCTTTCTACTACATTTTTGTACCTTACTTGCCAAGTGCATCTATGATAAACCCTAGGTCCTATCTAGGACCCTCCCCCAATGGAGACGTGTAATTTGACTATCCTCGAAACATCCCTAGTCCTAAAGCCTAAGTCTTAAACCCTAAATCCTAACCCCTAAGTTCCTTAAATATTATAATTTGAGTTAAATCTACACACATAAATTAGGAATTTAGAATGTTATACATATACTCAATGACTATCTTTGGTGGACCCTCAGGATGTTGATTGTTGTAATCATCTTCATCTTCCTTCTCCGCAACGACAACTCATGTGCAACAGATGCAGGCATCCTACCCCGAAGGTGAATAGGGATGGAAGATGGACCCCTCCTCCCTTTGGAGTCCTAAAAATCAACTCGGATGGCTCTTCTCATGGAAATCCAGGTCATGCTAGCATTGGGGGTGTGGGTCGTGATAGCTCAAGAGATGTTCAGTTTATTTTCTCTGTGTATAAGGGTCTTCATATGAATAATCTTATGGAGGCTCAGGCCATTTTATTGGCTGTGGAGCGGGGCAATCAGTTGGGATGGCGAAGGATCATATGTGAGTCTAACTCCTAGGTTGTGGTGAACTTACTGAAAAGGCGGTATATGGATAATGTGAGCTGGCAGTTGGCTTTGATTGTTGAACAAATTCTCACCCTCTGTGCTTCTCTTGAGTATATTACTTTCAATCATATTCCTCGTGAATGGAATGGTGTTGCTGATTGCTTGGCTAAATGGGCTTCTGATCATATGCATGATTGGAATTTGGTGGATCAGGGCCAACTACCCCCGGATTTGTCTCATCAATTGGATCACTTGGTTGAACTTGATAGGGCCATTTAATGCCCTTGCTTTGTAACGTTTCCTTGAGTTTGTAATTTTACTTACATGCTAAGTCCTCTACTAAAACCATTATGTTCCCTAAGTCTACTTAACTAAATCCTAAACCCTATTTACCCTAGAAACCCTAAATACTATTGACCTAAATCTATGATTAGATGTTTTGGTTAAATTCTC
>VDFB02240064.1:0-44716 GCA_007258455.2 Sequoia sempervirens
GATCTTTGCTACTAGTTGTGTCTGATGGCTTAACATATAATGTCGTAGCTTAAGTGCTACAAAGACCACGGCTAGACAAGCTCGTTCAGTTGATGTGTAGTTCAGTTCATACGCGACCAATGTCTGATTAATGTAATATATAGCTCTTTCTTTTTCTTCTTGGTCATTATGCGCTAGTAATGCCCCCAGTGTTGAAGTAGTGGCAGAGATGTATAATATCAAAGGATTTCCTTGAATGGGAGGCATAAGGACTGGTGGCAACAATAGGTAATCTTTTATTTGCTGAAAGGATTCTTGGCATTTATCTATCCACACAAAGGGGATGCCTTTGCACAAAAGATATTGGAATGGTTGACACTTGTCAGCCAATTGTGCTATAAAGTGCCAGATAGGTTGTACCCTGCCCTGTAGAGTCCTGAGTTCACTTATTCCTCTGGGAGGAGGCATGTCCATGATGGCTTTGAATTTTGCTGGATCGACCTCAATTCCTCTTCGAGACACTATGTATCCTAAGAGTTTACTCGATGTTACACCAAAGACACATTTCTTAGGACTCAATCGTACTTTGTATTCTTCTAGTCTCTTGAAAATTGTGTCTAACACCTTCAAATGATCTTTTCTTGTTACTAATTTAGCCAATAGGTCGTCTACACAATCTTCCATTATTTTATGCATCATGTCATGAAAGATTGTGGTCATATCCCTTTGATATGTGGCACCTACATTTTAAAGACCAAATGGCATGACATTCCAATAGTATGTATCCCAAGGGCAAGTGAATGTTGTTTTATGCTAGTCTTCGGGGGAAACACGAATCTGATTATAGCCGAAGAAACCATCCATGAGGGATAGCATCTCATATCCTGCTGTGAGGTCAACTATGATATCAATATTTGGTAAAGGAAAGTCATCTTTTGGGCATGCCTTGTTTAAGTCTCTAAAATTTGTGCAGACTCAGATCATTCCATTTGGCTTCGTTACTGGCACAAGGTTAGATATCCATTCAGCATAATCAATAGACCGTATGAACCCAGCGTCTAGAAGTTTCTTCAACTCATCCTTGACCAATAGAGCGACCTGAGGATGCATTTTGCGTAACTTCTGTTTAACTGGTTTGGCATTAGGAAATAGTTGTAGATGGTGCAGAACCAGTTCTAGGTCTAATCCTGACATGTCAGCATAGAACCATGCGAAGTTGACTTTACGTTCTGCAAAGAATTTGTGAAATTTCGTTCTCTCTTCTTCAGTCAAGGATGCATCGAAGAGGACCATTTTGGGATCTTCTGTAGTTGATATGTTTTCTTCTATGGTGTCTTCTATAAGCATAGATGATTTCTCTTGAGTTACAGGAATAAAGTCTAGTCCTCCATCTTTGGGTGCCTTAGAGAGGTTTTCACCCACAGATACGTCCTTTGTTTTTACTTTTTTGTCGTCAGAAGGTGCCTTTCGGTTTTCACCTAAAGACGTTTCATTTTTTATTTTATTGTTATTTTTAATTTTTCCACTGGAGGACAAAGCAGTCTCACCGAAGTAGGCTGCACAATCAAGGTCAATGGCGAATCCTACCTTGTGATCACCATTGGGTATGCCCTCACGTAATCCCATGAATTCTACAATAGCCTCATCATTCTGAAAGGTGTCCAGGACTAGCAAGCCTTGTTGGTCCCAATCGATTAATTGTGGATAGACTAAGGAAATGCCATCGTCGGTGTTGGAAAATTGAGAGGAGGATGTGAAAAGCATGCAGACGGATTCAAAGATATTGTAGATGAAATTATCATCATCCAATTCCACATCAGACTCTATCCAATATTCCCCTTCACTTGTTTCATATTCATTGTCAAAGGGGTGAATGACTGGGAGTCGTTTTTGTCTACGTTATCTGGAAATTCAGGTGGTGGGTCTTGTATGTCATGGGGAAGGGAAATGGGACTGTGACTATTCAGTGCCTGATCAATTTTAAATGTTTGCCAAAATTTTTGTTTAGAGGCCAGTTCCCCCTCTTCAAGGAACAAATCATCAAGGCAACAGTCACTTAAGGATCTTTGAGAGCCAAATTCCCACTCTTGGGAGTCAGTTTCAGTGAAGGTTTCCTTAGCAGTCTTGACACTTTCTGAAGCATGCACATGCTCACTCGAAAGCCTAGTGGTACGTCGGTCGTCATTATCAGGCAATCCATACCCTAATCCAAGATACTTTGGTATTTTGAAAGATTCTATGGGCTCTCTTTGTCCAGTTTTGTTTCTCCCTAGGCCACTAGTTCCATCATAGCCTTTAGCCTTCATCATGTCATATCCCTTGCCATATTTCTTAACTGGTAATTGGGGTAGTTCGGTCATCTCTTTATAGAGCCATCCTGTAATATCGGCAAGGTCCTCATTACTCATGTCTCCCCATTTTATGAAAAACATTTTTGGTGGAACTTTGAAAATTTCTTTGGGATCCATTCTAAAACATGGTCGACCATAGACCTTCAGAGACTTGGGTATTGTTGTGATGCTATATGTCATATGTAGTTTGAATTCTCCATAGCCTAGGTCCTGGATCTTGACAGTGGGTTCATCCTTAGGAAGTGTGGAAGATGGTGGTGTAGTGGAAGATGTGGACGGAGTGGACGTGGAAGCTGATGTGAGTGTGGATGAGTCAATGTATTTAGAAGAAGAGGAGCCAAGAGCTTCTTGGTTGATGGGAACTCAGTTTGCAAAAATACCCCTTAGGTTGGTACAATATTGAAAAGGGTCCGGGTTTCCATATATGGTGATTTCTGTGCCATCAAATGGGAATTTTAAGCATTGGTGATATGTGGATGGAACGGATTTTAAGGCATGAATCCATGGGTAGTCGAGCAAGATGTTGTAAGGTAATTCTAGATCCAAGACCTGAAAAGTTGTATCCACAATGACTGGTCCTACTCTGATAGGAAGAGAAATAATGCCTCGTGAAGAGCATTCTTCGTCACCATATTCTTTTATGACTATACTCTTTGTAGGGTCCACACATGCATCAACAAATCCTAGAGCCTTAACCAATTTCAAGGAGCACATGTTCAATCCTACTTTTCCATCTACTAAAACTCTTATGACCTTGTGCTTATGGACGAAAGTTTCAATGTGTAATGCATCATTATGGTCAGTCTTAGGTGACAAGTAGTCTTGATCAGAAAAGGTGACGTGATGAGGCATAATGAGGTATCCTACCATGGTCTCAAATTGGTTGACATCAATATCCTTAGGGACTGATGACTCTTGCAGGGTTTTATCCAGTATAGCCTTATGTGTGGGAAAGATGTGAAGCAGCTTGAGTATAGAAATTTACGCAGGGGTTTCGCCAAGCTGGTTGATAAGGTTAAACTGACTCTTTGGTTTCCATTTCTTTGTGGTCAAGGTGGGTTGTGATTGCCTAGGAGATGGACTAGGTATGGTAAGCTTAGGTTGCCTAACGGGAGGCAGACCAACTATGGTGACCTTGCCACTTTGGGTAGTAGGATTGCATTGGGGTGCTCTCTTGACTATGATGGTATTGACACATTCATTATCAGTTTGGATATTGTTTATAGTGGTTCTGCCAGAATAGTCATACTTGGCTCAGGTGAAATTGGATTGATTATTGTTTATCTTTGGACCTGATGTGGAAGCATTATTAGAACCATGGTCTTGCAGTGGGTTCTTATGAATGGTATGATCTGAATTAGAGGAAAATTGTGGTACTCCTACCTCAATGATACGATTCTCGATAAGGTCTTGTACCGTATTTTTCAGTCGTCGACAGGAAGAAGTTTTATGTCCTTTTGCCTGATGATAATTGCAAAATGCATTATCGTCCCACCATGCTAGTTTGAATTGTCCTGGGTCATATGGTTTTGGTTCTTGGAGTGTGATGACACCATTCTAAAGGAATTTCTTGAGGACTTCCTCAATGGGCTCACCCAAGGGAGTGCATGTGCGATCCCTAGGGAATTGTCTCATATGACAGTATTGTCCTTGATTATTTTGGCTGCTTTGGTTGTTTGGGGGGACATTGGTAGGGGGTGTCGATATCATCATTGATTTGTTTTGTGGTTGAACCCCTTTTAGAGCTAGTACATGACCCATAGTGTTTGCAGCCTTGGCATCCACAACACCGTCGTTGGTAACATGTTTATTTTGACCCAGTACTTATTTTTGTCAATGGGAGGATTTGCATTTGTGTTTTAAGGACCGTATCTCAGCTCTCCCTTTGCAATAAGAGCTTTCTCAATCTGGACACCTTTTTCGACTAGGTCTATGAAGGTTGTGCAAAAATGTACTTGTAATGCATATTTTAAGGGTCCTAGAAGTGTTTGAACGAACATGTCCACCTTTTCCTTTTTAGGTATGTCGATGTGACAATGACTAGCTAGACTTCTCCATTTTTGAAAGAATGGGATGAATGTTTCACCAGCATCCTCTTGCGTGAGATTGCATAAGCTAGCTAGTAATAGGGTATCCTTATGTCAATGTTGTATGTATGAAGTTTTTTTTTTTATGAATTTTTTTGTTTAAAGTTCATCCCATGTTTGGATATCCTTTTAGTGGAGAACCATTGAGGCCGGGACACTGCAAATTTTAGAAAAAAGTCTCATCAAAATTATGTTTGATTTCATAGGTGATGTCCACTTTGGTAGAGTTTTACCCAAATTCACGAACATGTTCGATGGGGTTTGTCTTTCCTCTGTATTTGGTAAAATTAGGTGACACATATCCGGGAGGAAATGGTGGCATGTATAAGTTCATGTCGAAGGGATATACGTTTAGATCATATGACACTTCTGATTTTTTGCCAGATATTTGTATGTTTTCTATGGTCTTCTCTAGACCCATCAGTTTTGCTTGTAAGGCATCGATTATAGGGTCATTTGTGGTCCCATACATAGGATTTATTGGTACGCCATAGGTCCCCATTTGTTGTGAGTGGATGTTGGCATGTTGTTGAGGGATGGATTGTTGTGACATGTGTGATGTGTTTTGATTTGTGTGTTGGTATTGAACGTTCGGATTGGGGATGTGTTGATGTGTATGAATATGGGATGAATATGTCGGAATATGTCCCCCAACCATTTGGGTCGATATTTGGGGAATATGGTGACCAAAAATATTTTGATGTGCGAATGATGCCATAGGTTGTGTGTTTTGACTACCTTGTCCAAATTGTTGGGTTTGTACAAGGGGAATGGTCGTATTGTTTCCTTGGGAGGTGATGGCATTAGTCTGTGTTGACGTGTTAACATTTTGTTGTTGTCCTTGAATAAAGATACGTCGTTTACCTCCACCCAAAGGATTTTGTGACATACCAATGAGAGGATATGACGAAGATGTACTCATGGTACTAGATGTAGTTGTAAATGGAGGATTTGTATGGCTTGATGATGCCCCCATGGAATTTACCATAGAGGGAAAGAGAGGATTGGAATAACTTGCCCACACTGTCGAGGAGCCAAAGGTGGTTCCAGCCGACTGTGATGGTGTTGTGGATATTGTGGGCATTGTGATAGATTGTGATCCTCTAATGGATGTAGCATTTATTGAATTGGAGTTATTTGGAATTTTGGAGGTAGCACTGATAGTCATTGTGACATTTTACGAGGTAGCGTCAAAAAAGGTATTGCTCGTGGTGTTTAGATGTTGACCACTATTGGACATGTTATGCATGCTGTGGACATTAGGGTCAAGAGATGTTGATCTCAACGTGTTAATGTCAAATCCATGGGGCAACTTAGCTCCTTGACTTAAGAGTATGGCCAAATACTGTCTCTGTCATATAGGACCATTTGTTCCACAAATTGGGACGCCTATGGATCTTGTGATGCTACCTCTAGGTTTTCCTCAGGTATTTGTCTGTATTCATCCTTACATAAGAATGGTTCAAAGGGGTTGTTTGATGAGGATGGTATGGTTGTGAGAGGTTGAGTATTCGTGTTGCTAAATGGGTCATCAAAATTCCAATTTGGGTCATAAGTCGGATTGGTGACATTGGAATTATGATCTTGTCCAAAGTTTTCCATTTTTCTTTTCTTTCTTTGGAGTCTAGTTTCCACCATAAAAGGGAATTGCTCAATTGAGGTAATGAAAATGGTGACGAAATGCGAGGATGATACTAGCCTATGTTTTTTTTTGTATTTTTGTATTTTTGATAATGATGGGTGGAAATGCAAGGTGATGACTAAGGAAACAATTGATGAAAAATGACAAGGTTGTCGAAGCCAAAGTGTCAAATGAGGACTAAGATGGTAATGTTGACGAAGGACTAAGGCGATTAATGCAAATTCTAGGTTCAAAATGAGGACTAGGGGTGGATAATGCAAAGTCTAAGTTAAGAAATGATGACTAAGTTTGGACAATGTTTGGAGAAAGGTTTGTCTAACCACTCTAAGCTTGACGTATGTCTCAATTTAGGTTATCAAAAGGACTTGCTAAAGGGTCTAAATGACGAGGTCAAAATGATGAGTGAGCTTGCCTAACTAGACTGTTGAGTTGGAGGTTCTCACAAAAATGACAATGAATGAAAAAAGGAATAATGACTATGTCCCAAGATACCCTAATTTTGAAAACAATGGTTTTTGCAAAGTGAGGAGATTTGGCCTAATCCAAAGTTTGCCAAGATGAATCCTAAGGGAAATATGACGATTATGACACCTAAGAAATGCAACTAAAATATGGAAATTGTAAACCTATGGTTAAAGTGCAAGCTAATGAATGCAAATGATGGATGTTTTGAGCAATTTCGATTATGTTTTCTAACAAAGATTTTTGAAAAATATGTTTGATAGTGTGCTAAGATGTCTGGACTTAGATTTTGGTCTTAAAATAGGGTTTACTTTGTTGATAGGAAAATGTGTCGTTACAGGCAGAAAATGCGTTGCATCTATCAAATGTGGCTCTGGGGATGGAAAATGCGGTTCAATTTTGCAAATGCAGCTTTAAAAAAGTCCAATGTGGTTTAGTATGTCAAATGCAGCTTTACAAAAAGTGAATGCGGTTTAAGACATGAAAATGCGGTGTTTGGAGCATCAAATGTGGTTTGTCAGAGTAGATGCGTTGCAAAGTTTGTCAAATGTGATGCAATAGAGCGAATGCGGTTTGACAGATGCATCTCAGGATGTTAAAAAGTCAATTTTATGATGTGGTTAAAAACCCGAATTGTTGAAAGTTTGACCATCTATTTTGAGATGTTGGAGTGTTTTTTAATTTGTTTGAGTAACCAAAAACACTTGGCAAGCACAATATTTTGAAAAGTAAACAAACACACAAGAGAACAAGTACGATCCTAGGTTAGGCCATGACAGTATTCGCTAGACTCCACATGGGTTTCCCCAACCACATATCAGTAGCGTGTGAATCCAGAAGCTTGGCTGCATGGGCTCCCCCTTACAATGCACTCTCTTCTCAGGCCAACCAAGCTTCCAACCCCCATGAAACTCCCATGGCAGATTGATCACCTCTACTAAAGACTGCGAAGACGTGGAAGGCTTCACACCGACTGGTGTTGTACTAGCAAATAGAAGGTTTTGGGCTTACTACACAAGATTTTTTAATTCGGGACTCCCGTTCAAGTGGCCATACATGGGGCAAGAGATTAATCACTGATTAGGTGGCACTCCAACCTGAAGAGGTTAAGCTCAACAGGGTTTATGGGACTACAACTCTGTCCGTATGACACATTCGCACTCATAATCTTAGGTTTTCCCTTAAGATTCACATTTATATACCAGTCGGGGGTAGCTTGGATTTAGCTCTGTTTCCGGTTTGAGTTGCGTTGGGGTGATGAAATCCCTAGGCAGGCCCAATTTCTAGAGGCAATAATTGTTTCTCTTACACCCAGGATCGCATTACTGTGCAAGGGGAGAGGATACTTCGGTTATTGCATCAGGGTTACACAAGGATAAAGTGGGTCTAGCTTTTTAATCACCTAGTTTGCACAAGGTGAGAGCATACTCGCCTACCACTTTCAAACACAATCATAAACAAAAGACACGTTTATTTTAAGTGCACCAAAAATAAATGTTCCTAGTCTAAAAATCACAAACAAATGGTTTGAAAAATTAGTCTTTGACAATCATGGCTCCAAAATCACATGTCAGTAGTTTTAGCAAATTCCTTTGACCCACGAAAATTCAAACGCCACACGCTGCAAACCAATATTAGTAACATGAAAAACTTTGCTAGAATAGAAAAACATAATGCCAAAATAGGAAAGAAAATAAAACAAAAAATAGAATACAAAAGAAAAATAAAAGAAATCAGAACACAGAAAGCATAAGGAATAAAGAAATCACCAGGCAGATGCATCACAGCAGAGTGAATGTGTCGCGTCATGACAGGCAGATGTGTCACGTTTCTGTCAAATGCAGATTTTTTTACTGCTAATGTGTCACCTCAGAGCAATTGCATCATTTAGGTTATCGAATGTGTCGCAAAGCATCAGATGCGGCTCGGGAAAACTCAAATGCGTCATTTCGTACCTATTCCTGCAAAAAAAGACAGAAACACAAAAAAAATCATACGAAATAGAAAAAGAACAGTCAGGTTCACCAATGTATCTAAGGGTTATTTTTGGATGGTTAGATTATCAAATCAATAAAGCATAAAACCCAAAGAAGCTATCAAGAACAAAGGAAACTAAAAACAAGAACTATTATACCTGTCGTTCATCGAATCCTCCATGATTTACCTTCATAGCACCTCCTAACTTGTTGATGGTTGCCCTCAGATCGAACATGTGAGTAATTTGAAAACAAAGACTAAGTCCTACACAAGCTTTGAATGATTTGTATTGTCTAAAATGAAATCAAGTATCTATGTCTATGATGAAATGATTCTAATTCCTAAGACAATTATGCCAAAATCACTAATAAAAATGCAAGTATATGAATATGTCTAAATGTCTAAGCGTCTAAGCGTCCTCAAAATTGTGAGAAAATTTGGCATTTTATAGAAAATGCAATTTTGGAAGGACGAACAAGATCGAAAGTTGGTGAAAGTCTAAAATCAGAGCACGAGATTTAATGTGACAATCCCTAATTAGGGTTAGGGAAAAATTATTAAATGAGTGGTCAAGATGTCATTTAAGAAAATTGAATCGGCGGTCGAGAATAAATGAGATAAATAGTAAGAAAAATAAAGATTTTCAAAAATCAAGAAGATAAAGACTGCCTGCTTTGTGAGATTCGAAAAATCAAGAAGATAAGAGTTGAACTGAAGATCCGATTTGGAAAATCAAGAATCTGCTCGATTGCTTGATTTTTAGAAGAATATTACCATTTTGAATTAAATTAATTTAAAATATGGATTTTGTGTGATAATAAATAATTGATTTTCAGATTATTTACTAAAATGAACTGACAGTTAAGAATGTAAGATCATTTTAAATAATTTCATTTAAAATGAGAGAAATGTTAATTTTGACAATTAAATAATTAAAGATAATTATTTAATTTAGAAGATATGATTAATGATTAAATAAATTAATAAAATCATTTAATCATGAGAATTAGTGACATATTAAATAAATAAATAAAATTTATTTATTTAATAATCAGGAAGAAATAAATAAAGAAAGGTAATTAAATAAATTAAGAAATTTATTTAATTAGGGGAAGACTTAGACAATTAATGACGTATTAATAAATAAATAAAATTTATTTATTTAATAATCATGAAGAATAAAAGGACATGAATTAATTAAATAATTATGAATTATTTAATTAATAGTCGAATGTGGACCAAGGACATAATTAAGATGTCATAATTATGCTAGGATGAAAGTCGTAAAAATAGAGCTTGTAGGCCCAGGTCATTTTTAAGTGTCTACACAAACAACTTCTTGCATTTCAGATCAGTTTCAAGATGAACTTCCATGGAATGAAATCCTAAATTTTACAACCATTCATCCTTCGCAAGTAGAGGAAATTAATCTAGTACAACCTAGTGTAGTTACAGAGCAGCCCATTGATAAAGACACTTTACTCCTCATAGAGAAGGTCAGAAACGTAAACACATTGCATTTAGCTTTGGAAGTTTATCGATTAGAGCAGCAAAAGAATGAACAGAAGGAGTAGGAAGTTCTTGGTGCTTGTACTGTGTCCCCAACTTAAAATTACCATATTACATGCGAAGAGGATATTGTTTCAAACTTACTGCTGAACCCCTTGGATTTTGACTCATTTGAAAAAAAATCTAATGATGTTTATAAGATAAATGAAAATAGAGTACATGAATTACCAGTCAAAAATCCTCACTTATAGGATGCCCAAGCTTCATTTAAGAAGGAACCATATGAGAAAGAACAATTGGTTTATCTGTTTGATTAATTACCTGGTTTTATTGAGCAAGTTGAAAAGAGCACATAGGAACCTGACTTACCAGTTAATTTGAAACACTCAGAAGATATTGCAGAACATGATGTACTGCTAGTTCAAGATGAGATTAAAGCCTCAATTCATATGAGACTGCATGAAGTTTCCAAAATTGAACAAGCAAGCAAATAAAAAATTGTGTTTCAAAAGAACGATCTTGAACCTAAGGTAAGTTCTCTCATGCCACACAATAGTGAAGATTATGAAGAAGCCTTATTTTGGAACGACCTTGAATCCTTTGTTTGAAGCTTAGATGACAAACGAGAGAAAATTGAACATATTCATATAGAGAAAATTGAAAGTGAATCTCAATTTTTTTCTGATTTATTTGATGAACTTCCTCAATTTGTTGATGAAAATGAGGATATCACATGCAAAATAGAATCTATGCCTGGTATGGAGCAACTAAATGATAAAACTCATATGGATTTAATGCACAGTTATGAGTTAGATGAGAATATGTTTTCAGGCATCATAGAGACTTTTTGCTCTAACATAGATAATAAGCTAGTACTATATGAGCCAACAGCATGTGATCAGCCTATTCAGATCAAAGAGCCACACATTCCTTCAATAAGTGTAGTTGCTGCATGGGTTTTCAAACTCCTTCTTAAACAGAGTTGCAGTAGTTTCTTTCAGTTGGTGTGGTTTGAAGCTGAGTTACAAACTTTTTAGAAGTTTGTAGAGCAGAGATTGACTCCATGCCCAATGGATATACAGGGCAGCTGGTCTATGATGTTTAGAAGGAAAACACTCCGCAGAGGTCACCAAATTGTTAGCTATTTTTAGCTACAGCTGAAAACAGGTAGAGCTGAATTGCATTCATCAAAGAAGATACAAAAAAATTTCTGCTTAAGTATTCATTACGTTCCACAACTTTGATTACTTATGAATTTCAAGTGTTATTATGAAAATTTTTGTAATAGAAGAACTCATAAATTTGCATAAAAGAATGATGTTTTTATTCATATTGGAAAAACTGAAGTCCCCCACAAGCCACGAGAGTAGCCAATTTGATTCACACAATCAAATGATAGATACAAGAAAGAATATGTACACTATACAACTTAATAAAATATAAACATAAGGAAAAGGAGTGATTCGTCATTGCTTCGAATGACAAATCATCATTTCAGTTATGTGGTGTCTCCTTGTATTCAGCTCCAATTGGCACAACTCCCACTCTAGTTCCAAAGGCCCCTGCACATATGATGAAATGTGGTATTAGAGTTTGTCTCTAAGAAATGACAAATCATATCCTATCTTATGCCTACATTACCAACATAAATATAATGCACATTTGATCAGGCATCCATTAGATGATTTCATTGTTCAAAAGAAAATAGAATTTAATGGAAGCTTTCAGCTTCATTTATTTTGCTAACATGTTTTTTTAAATGTGCAGGAACAGGTTCATTATATTTATGATCAATTTCACCAGATATGTGGAGAAAAACGGGCTCCCACAAGGGTTGAGAACGGAATATCAAAAGGACACCTCTCATTCACATCATTATTTGAGAGTTATCAAATATTTATAACAGTCATCAAGTAAGACTGCTGTAATAGAGAAATTCATAAAGTAGCCTTCAATTCAACATGATGAAAACAAATTGAGCAAAGTATCCTATTTCTCATCATTTAGAAGAACAATCAAAGAATATGTTGAAGAAGTATCAACTGCATTTGTTATCTCGGTTTCAGCTCTACTTTATATTCAAATTGCATTTAAATAAAGTATGGAGCCCATTTACACTGAATGGAAAACAAAGTATCAAAGGTCATTAAAATAACCCTATACATTCAATAGAAGTTACATGTGGATATTACAAATAAGAATGATTCAAACAGTCCATCTATGCAGTTAGGAGAAGAAGACTTGTAAGGACAACATAGTGATGGGCATGTACAAAAGCTGAGTCAAAATGATCATCCATAGAAAATGCAATCATGTCTAAGTTTTTCATTTGCATAAAGAATATGATCAGATTTCCTAAGTAGCAGTGAATCAAGAAGAACATTGATTGAAACTGAACAAAATCACTTTAACAGGTGAAATAAATGTTGCTTCGAAGAATACATAATAAACATGATATGCTATAGGTGCATGAGGACAACATTCAAACTTTTTGAGTTACAATCAATTGTCCACAACATAGAATGGAGAAAATTTCAAAATTTTGCCAGTTTTGGAGACACCAACAAAACCTTCATGTATACTCTGATATATTGAAACCCACGACTTGATCATGGAGGAACCCTTCAAGGAAATGTTAGGACTATCAAATAAAAGTGAAGGAAGAGTCTCGACCTGTTTCAAAAAGACCATGGTTTTTTCCCACAAGCTAAAATCGCAGTCAAGGAGATACAGTGAGAGCCTTCATAAATAAAAGATAGCAAACTTAGGATGGTGAGAGTATCCAATCATAAAGTTTTAGAATGCACAAAAGAACAAATGCTATCATTGTTTAGCACTTATATGAGCCCCAATCGGGCATTTTATCAACAAAAAAATACAAAAAAATATGCAAGATTCAGCACCTACCTAGAGTTTGCTAATAAATTGCTATCAAAGCTCACATGCTCTCATAAGACCTTCATGGCGGCCTTAGAATAAGAAAATATGAACAAAAGATAAGTAAGACAAGAATATATCAAAGACAATGAAGAAGTCGCAGCTATAAAGCCTATAAAAACCCTTGAAATACAACAAAATGTCCAGACTGGTGAGGAGGATAGCTTACCAAGCATTGATATTGAGAGTCTCTCAGAGGGAACCGATCAAAATCAGGCCAAGCTCCAAATCCAGAGAGCCAACATGGTGGCAGCGCAACATAGCTCTAGAAGTTACCAAGTGAAAGTGAAGTAAATGATTAGGGTTGTCGAGTGTTTTACTCATGCCATATTTTCATAATAGGGTTTCTTTTGACTTTGTTTTAAGATAAATCATTGTCTTCTAATATCCGTGGCCTAAAGACTTAGGGTCAAAGAACCTAATTCCATAACCCATCATTCATGCATGGGATGAGGACTTATAAGTTTCAAAACATTCATTGATTTATCATTAAAATATTGAGGTGGGTGATCACTTATGTTATTGCATGAATATTGACAAAAGCAATAATATCATTAGATATTAATCGTAATATTCCATTACCTCAATACTTAAAATGCAATGTATAAAGGTTGGAGTAAACACACATTAAATATTAAGATAATCATTTGATTATCTTTAATATTTAATAATGCTATCACCTTTTCCAAGATATGCGAGAACATAAGTAAAGTAGAGTATATCATGCAAGATGGGTGGAGTTAACAATGGATTTTCAGTTTGCTTTATCATCATGCACATTTTAGAGATGGAGTTCCAATTATCTTGGGTGGATTGATAATAACAAGGTGGCTTTCGCATGCTTAGCCCCACTTTTTGGGGAAATTCCAGTTCAGTTTGAGTGCTCTATGGGTCAGTAATGAGTCGACCTTGACTTTGAGCCTGAGTTCACTCATTTTTGCTTGAGTTTGAGCTCTTCTATTGGATATATTTATTCTTGCTCGAGATTTTCCTTGGAGTTATCATTTTTGCACTGAAATTTACTTTCAGTTTCACCTTCATGCCTTGGAAAGGCTTTTTGTATAAAGTGATATGACTTTGTCATTTTTTGACTAGTTCTTATTTTTCAGACTCTGCATTCTATAAAGAGAAATATTTTGTAACTTAGCTTTCAGTTTTAGATTAATATATAGCAGCAAGTTTATAGGTTCAATTTGTCATTTTTGCAAAGATTCCTTTAATTTCAGTGAATTAAAGTATCTACCTTATCACTGTGTTGTTTTTATGAATGATTGGATAAGATTTTACTGTGTTTTAATATCAGAACCTTTAAAATCATTGTCCCATTTATACTTGCATGCATTAAAAAATAGTGAAAGTCACAGGTCTTAGGTTGTGTACTGAAATAATCCTTTCTTTTCATGTTGTGAGAAATCAGTTCTCCTTCAAAGAATTGTATTCAAGCCTCCCTCAGAATCAATTTGTGATCAAACTGTTAAATTGATTTGTGTGGATAGATTTTCTGAGAATTATTGTGAGTCAAAGTTGCATGTTTTTATCAATTAGGTGCATCACCCACAATTTACAGTTTTCGGTGCATTTATTTCAAGCCTTTGTACCCTTTTCCATTACAAGTTACCCAATAATTAACTTGAAAATTTAATAGGAAGCTGGCCTAGAACCCAAAGGTTTACTTTGAAATAAGGTAGCCACAACTTGAAATTAATCCAATGTTTCAATAGATTTCTAAATTTAATCATTCAAGCATTTCGGGTGCAATCTGTTTGACAACAGTTACTTTGGACCAACTCCTCAACTCATGGCTTCTACGCTGTCCCAAATTGGCCAATTAGGCCACATTTACAAAACAACTGTACTCTAAACTATCAACCAACCACAAACACCTGTGGAAATTCCTTTGTCTGCTTATAAATCCTCAAAATCCACCATTTTTAATTAGAGAAGTGCCCTCTAACACCATTAACCATAAAACCCACAATTTTGCTTATTTTAGGGAGGGTTTATTGAAAGTCCTACTCCCACAACTTATCTCACCTTTCAAAAGCATCAAACATGCCTCAAATGACCCGCACAAGCTTAAAATACCCTCAAAATCTGTTGCCCCAAGGGTTTACTACAATTACCCACCTTAAACCATCACATGTCACCAAAAACTCACAAATTTGACAACTAGGGCATCATGCCCACACTCACAAATGATCTCCCCTGCTCCAAAAATTAACACCTACACCTAATTTCATCCTAATGGAATCATTCCACCAAGCCATAGTATGCACAATAGGTGGAATGAGTCACAAATGCATTTTATATCTTCAAAACCCTTAAACTTGTTTGTTCAGACCTGTGTCTAGAAAATCAGTTATAAAAGCTTTATTTCCTTATGAAATCACACCACACTAGATTCAAAATGAAGCTAGTACATTTTTCTAACCAAAAATTCAAACCAATATGGCTCAGTACGGATCTATACAGGCCTGAAAAACAACAAAATTTCTATAAAAACACAAAATTTTAATGAAAACATGGCACTTTATTGGTTTTCTTTCACAAAATCATCAACAACCTCCTTCCTCTGAGTTCCTCAAGTATTTATAAAATTGAAACCAACTATCAAAACTAACAAAACTGACTTTTAAACTCCAAGTGACCATTTGCCTTCCTAGTTTGCATTTTTACAACTTTTCAACATTCCACTTTTGCAATTTCACATCATTTTGACAAATGTACAACATGAATTCCTAAATGACCCCAAAACCAAAAAAAATGATTTATTACATTATAAATTGGTCTAATATGACCTTATTGAATGACAAATAAGACTCTATGCAAAGTTGTAAAAAGTTGTCATTTTGGAAAAAAAGTTACAAAAAGTTGCTATGCAACATTGCATTTTTTATGTAAAAGGAAGTTGAACTCGTGTGACCAAACAAATTGTTCCAACACATCTAAATGGAAAAATTTATGCTAGGAATGGTCCTCTTTCACACCCAAAAATGCCGAATTGCTCCGAGCTATGTTCAACCGACTGAATCCCTTAAGAGTTTGAAGTGCAAAATGGCTGCAAACTTCAGCATGCTGTTACTTGGACACTGTGATGCTTAGAAACTTCTCGTATGAGCCTATGGGATAGCGTTGGACCCATATACAATAACCTCTCTTTTTTTTCACTATCTTGGAGGCGTTTTCCCGTGGTGGCGATTTTTCGCTTGGGGAAAAAGATGTCAAATGCAAGTAGTGCAAAGTCGCAAAGTGGTGCAACTTTCGTTCTGCAACTCGTACGATCAAATAAACTATTCCAACGTGTCTGAGTGGATATATTTACTCTATGAATGGTCCTCTTTCACACCCAAACATGTCGAATCGCTCTGAGCTACATTCAATTGGCTGAATCCCTTAAGAGGTCGAAGTGAAAAATGGCTACAAACTTTAGTATGTCATTACTCAGACACTGTGATGCTTTGAAACTTCTCATATGAGCCTATGGGATAGCGTTGAGCCCCTCTACAATAACCTCTCTTGGTTTTCGCTATCTTAGAGGCGTTTTGCAGTGATGGCGAGTTTTTGCTTGGGGAAAAAGTTGTCAAATGCAAGTAGTGCAAAGTTGCAAAGTGATGCAACTTTCATTCTGCAACTTGTGTGACCAAAAAAATTGTTCCAACGCATCCAAGTGGGTACGTTTACACTAGGAATGGTCCTATTTTGAAACCCAAACACGTCAAATCACTATGAGCTACGTTCAATCGATTGACTCCCTTAAGAGTCTAAAGTGCAAAATGGCTGCAAACTTCAACATGTTGTTACTCGGACACTACGATGCTTAGAAAGATTGCATATGAGCCTATGGGTGTTGGGCCCCTCTACAATAACCTCTCTCAGTTTTTATTATTTCGAATGCGTTTTCCCATGGTGGCTATTTTTTGCTTGGGGAAAAAGTTGTCAAATGCAAGTAGTGAAAAGTTGCAAAGTGGTGCAACTTTGATTTTGCAACTCGTGTGGCCAAATGAATTATTCCAATGCATCCAAGTAGATATGTTTACACTAGGAATGGTCCTCTTTCTCACCCAAACACGCTGAATCCCTTAAGAGTCTGAAGTGAAAAATGGCTGCAAACTTTAGCATGTTGTTACTCAAACACCGTGATGCTTATAAACTTCTTGTATGGGCCTATGGGATTGTGTTGGGCCCCTCTACAATAACCTCTCTCAGTTTTCTCTATCTCAAAGGTGTTTTCTCGAGGTGGCGAGTTTTCACTTAGGGAAAAAGTTGTCAAATGCAAGTAGTGCAAAGTTGCAAAGTGGTGCAACTTTCGTTCTGCAACTTGTGTGACCAAATGAACTGTTCCAACGCATACGAGTGGATATTTTTACGCTAGGCATGGTCTTTTTCGCACCTAAACACATTGAATCACTCTGAGCTATGTTCAACTAGCTGAATCTGTTGCTTTTAGGCTTCAAGTAGGTCTAGATTACAAAGCAAGTACCATCAATTCAACTCCCCAACCCCAAATAACCATGAAAAATCTTGTAACAAGTCATAAAACTTCTGAATCAACAAACTTTAGATCTCTTAAACCCTTCCATAGGCCACAAAATACAAACCCTTGAATTATACTACACTATGCTCAACCAAATGACGGTTTAATGAAAGTATGCTTTCCAAACCTCATACCAACTTGCCACACCTTCAAACATGCTGGAATATGTCTGCAAAAACTCTAGGAACCATTTCCCAACCTCCTTGAATGCTTTTACACTCGATTCTAACTTGGAGCCATCATATTTCATGGAAAACTCAGAAATTTCTGAGAGGGCATCAACAAAAACTTTGTTTCTAGACTTCCCCTGTATCTACAATCATTAACGAACTGAAAAACACTCTATACTAACCCACTCCACCGATTAGCAAGATCTAAATCGATGGAATGGTTGTTGATCCAAACTTTAGACTCTCAAACCCCAAATGAAGGGTTTCAACAGTTTTACTATAAAGGACTCAAAATAGAATTCAAAACTCAAAGAGGTCTCTCCAAATCAAGTTTAATGGATAACCAAGTCCCTATTCTACCAAATAAAATGGATTTTAAGGCCTGATGATGTTGTATTGATAGTACAAACTAGTAAATAACAAAAAACAACGTTGTAATTGCAAAAAAAAGTACTTTTATTCAAAACTTCTTCAAAAATACAAACTCTCTAATATTTTGCATGCCTTCACAAGGCTCTTAAAAAGGTTTTTACAAAATATTTCTTGAATTCCCCCTCAATTACTAAGACTTTACAGCTTCATGACTCTTCAACTTCCTGATTTTTTACAACTTCTTGCAATTTTGCATCTTTTGCAACAAAAACAACGTTTTGCAATTTGTCCTCCTAGAAACCTAAAGATGACTTAAATACATTTAAAATGACCTTATCATGACCTTTTTACATGCATTCCATGGTGAAGATTCAAAATTTACATAATTTCCTATTGGAGGCATAAAATGCACAAGGTGCTCCTGCACCACATTTTTTCAAACAGTTCACTACCTTGTCTATGCTACTGCTTACTATTATGCTTTGATAGATTTTTTCCAAGCATCCATCCCTTGTCCAAAAGCACTTGTTGTAGGATCTTAGCCATAGTAGCAAGACAATGAACTGTTTGATAAAATGCTTTGGTAGACATGTATGAAAAATGTGGTAGCATAGACAAGGTAGTAAACTATATGAAAATGCCTCAAAGAAGTGTGGTATCATGGTGATGGAATGCCATGAAAATCCAGGGAATTTTCTTGTCATGGAATTCCATCACCATGAGACCACATTTCTTTGAGCATTTTTACTACCTGTCTATGCTATTGCTTACTATTACGCTTTGATAGATTTTTCCAAGCATCCATAGCTTGTTCAAAAGAACCTATTTTAGACTTTTAGCCATAGCAGCAAGGTAGTGAATTGATTGATAAAATTCTTTGGTATACATGTATGAAAAATTTGGTAGCATAGACAAGGCAGCGAACTGTTTGAAAAAAATCCTCAAAGAAATGTGGTCTCCTAGTGATGGAATGCCATGACAAGCACATTGAGACCACATTTATTGAGGCATTTTTTCACACTACCATCTATGCTATTGCTTATTATTATACTTTGATAGATTTTTCCAAGCATACATAGCTTGTTTGGAAGCACCTATTTTAGGCTTTTAGCCATAGCAGCAAGGTAGTGAACTGTTTGATCAAATGCTTTGGTAAACATGTACGAAAAATGTGGTAGCATAGACAAGGTAGTGAATTGTTGGAAAAAATGCCTCAAAGAAACGCAGTCTCATGGTGATGGAATGGCATGACAATCCATAGAAATTTGCATGTCATGACATTCCATCACCATGATACCACATTTCTTTGAGGCATTTTTTTCAAGCAGTTCATTGCCTTGTCTATACTATTACTTGCTATTATGCTTTTGATAGATTTTTTCCAAGCATCTATAGCTTGTTCAGAAGCACTTGTTTTAGGATTTTAGCCATAGCAACAAGGTAGTGAACTGTTTGAAAAATTTCTTTGGTAGACATGTATGAAAAATGTGGTAACATAGACAAGGCACTGGACTATTTGAAAAAATACCTCAAAGAAATCTGGTCTCATAGAATGCCATGATAAGAAAATGCAATTGGAAGCTGCTCCTAGTTATCAGTTATACAATGTGAAGTAATTGCATAGTTGCTTAGGTTGACTTTGTAAAAACTATATTGTAATTGAAATTTTGTCATCTATTAGCATCTAGTTATTAGTTATGCAGTGTGAAGTAATGCTTTGACTTTGAAAGATGTGCAATGCAATGTAATCAACGATATGAATATAAACTACACAAATCTATTTTTTACAATTCATTAGTTAAAATCTTTATTTTATTTTCTCTCTATATCTCTATATGCTATGGAAATACCTTTCAATTTCAAAAAAAATAGTTTTTATCTCTTCTACAAATTTTTAAGTTTTTATTAAATATGAATTTTCTCGATTGTTTCAAAAACTCTTATACTTTTGGTTTGTCGATTTTTTCCCCAAAAGATTTTTGCTGCTATGCATTGGAAGCATGAAGCATACACATGAATACACGTAATATATGTGAAGTATACATGTGAATAAGTGAAGCATACATGTGAATAAGTGAGGCATAAGTAATATTTGAAGCATTCTAAAGGATACAAACCACCAGGAATGGAGCTTATTTACACAATACACTTTAGATGGAGCTTATTGAGCAATCGACAATAATTAATTAAGCATTAGGTGTAAACAAAATCCATGCCTACAAAATTCAAGCATACACTTTACACAATACGCATGATAACATCATTCAAGAATGGCAGTAGCAAAATAAGATTTTTTTAATAAAAAAGTCGTAAGGCTATACAATGATATATATTGATAAAAGTATACACAATATATCCAAAAAATCCATATAGGCTTAGTAAAAAGGAGCCATATGGACATAAAATGTCACGTATATATCAATAGTACAAAACATATGTTCCAAAATTCCACATAGGCATACAACAAATGACCCTAATACATAGTCATTTCCCTCTAGGGGAAGGAAATAGATCCCATGCTACCTTCGAAATTCGGCTGGATGGAGTGATTGTTGGTTCTCTTGTCTTTCGAACACGCTCACTAGTCCTCCTCTCTTCACTCTGGACCTTCAACTGATACAATAAAAAGTAAAGATGTTAATACATAGAAATTGAATTGTGGAATGACATATAACAAAATATAATCACTTACCGCATACATATAGTAATATACACATTTACATCATTACCACGTCCACGATCTGGAGTGACAACCACCTGTAGCAACTATCAAGATAGAAATTAAACTACATAAAAGTATCGTGAAAATTTTCTATAATAGACCATAAAAGAGAAAATATAATGTCAAATCGACTAATCTGTTGCATACCTCTCTCAATGGATCAAAACTAGCTATTGCTGCAACAACTCCATGGTCCATCGTGCCACCAACATCACCAGGCTATCTGATGTCAACATCTGCAAATGGTAAATGAAAGAGAAAATGGTAGGGTGAACTATTAAATGTTATTGGCATGGGATTAGGAAGGAATAAAGGAACAAAATGTGAATTAGGAGAAGATAATGTGACATGATCAAGGATACAAATGCAATGCTTGTGTTTCTCATCAATTTTTTAGATTTGTATACGCAAAATTAAGAAAACTAGCTAACATTTTTTTACAACATCATTAATGAATAAAGGCTACCTGAGTCTAAGTTTTTTGAGGAAATGAATTGCAAGGTGTGGAGGTCAAAGGTCCACCAGGACACTGTTTGAAATCCAAAGCATGTTATGAGACAAACATTCAAATATAACATTCAACTTTTCAAATGCAATAATAATATCTTTAATACTAGTTGCATACCTATGGACTCAACGTCGAGAACAAATAAGGGTCTGTAGGAATGGGGCACGTCTCATGAACACTCCAACCTTGAAATTTTTTCATATTGAAATTCTACTAATTTACTTATTCTTAAATTTCAAAATATAATTTAATAAACAACATTAAATGAACTTGTTGAATTTTACCTGAGTGTCAAAGCTAAATGTATCATTCAAGAAATCATCTGTGAAAGCCATCGCCTCTGCAAGTGATGTATGTTGTGTAGCTGCATCCTGAGCACTCTGATAATCGTACATGCAAACAACACCACAAGCACCACAATGGTGGAGTGGAGCTCGGGGCCTACACATCTCCTCCACACCAAGCTCTACTAGAGGCCTCACACACTATAAAATGGTTTGGATGAGTGAACCAATTGACTCCACCATGTCCACCTCTACACTATCCTTAACAATGGAAGGAACGACGACATGCTCCACCATGGGTCTAGCCAAGGGTCTTGGTTCCAACTGTGGATTACGTCATGCAACAGGTCTATCATGTGTAGAGCCCCCACCTCTACCCTAAAAGTCTAAGATGTCAAAATAATTTGGCATCTTATTGAGGACAAACTCATAATAGAGTTTCCTCAAAAAGTATTGTGGTACCTCATGGTTATTGCATGGAGGTTGGTCAAATACCATCCACCACCACTCCCAAAATTTATTTTTAATTAACTCATGGTGGCACCAATGGATGGGGAACCTCCTGCATGCATGAGACAAAGGTGTGTTGGTTCTCGAGTCTGTAAATAGGGCACATAAGTTGGCTTTGCTAATTTTTTATTTTTTAACATCTGCATATGACAAACCACTAGCATAAAATTGTCTCATCTTGTGCCTCTTATTTGACCAAAAAATTATTTTCTCGCTCATTTCTCCTACATGAGATAAAATTGACTTCAATGATTTAGCAATCCCTCTCTTATAAGGGTGGGTTTCAACATGCTCGGTTAATCTTCCAATTAATTGTTCAATGTCTCTTTTATTGTTTTCAATTTGATTTAGAATATTTTCTTGTGTTCCTTGAGGATGCCTATGAATTGATAGAGGGATTTCAAGTTTTTTTTTATAGGAGGCTCTTCCTGAGGGGGTGACTGTGAATTATCAATGTTTTGAGGTGGAGATTCATTCCCTGAGAATTAGAACAAAATTTTATTATAAAAACCTATTTCAATCTGCATTCTAAATCAAATTCGAAATAAATAGAATAAAAATACATACTTCTTTGCAATCTTCGACATCTCTGACGTGTTGGCGGCATCCTCGTGAAAAATATCAAGCTAAGAGTGCAAAAGATGGATGAGATTTGGCGAGCGCGAGTTGCAGAGCTCAAATCCTCCAAGCCAAGCCGTAGGTTGAAATGAAAATGTAGGTTTCAAATCTGTTTTTTGCTTTTAATCTACCTTTTCATTTGGTGCACACCAAATGCTCAATTTCGAGCTTTTTTTTGTGAATTTTTTCAATTTGGCACCAATATTGTGTCACAGATTGGTGTACTTACCCAATTTTATTTGTTGTATATTTATTTACTATTAATTTTAATTTAGGCTAATTATAATTTAGAGTAATATTATGTCATAATGCATAAGTTTTTTGTATATATTAAAATCATCATTATTATTATTTATTGAAACAAGGAATCAATACGGAGGGCACACATATTTTTCTTTTTTTTTTAACTTTAAAAATACATTCCATGTGCATCAAACATAGACCTTTATGTTTAAAACTTGTGTTCACCAGAAAAAACAAATTAATATAATATTTAAACAAATTATATTATAAGTTACATTCTTTAGAAATCTTGCTTTGAAGGCTATGTTATTATAGAATCTCATGTCATGGTGACTCCATTTTGAACTGTTTCTATCATTCTTAGAGACATATTTTTTTACCAAAATCTAAATAACCAAAAAGATGATGGTTAGCATAAAGGGCTTTGAATGAAGGAATCTCATTTGAAGGTCTCTTCATATGGGGTTTTTTAATGTGCAACATTTAAAAATGAAAAAAAAAGCCTTCGTTTGAACCCCCACCTTCATTTTAACCCTATTTATGCATGGTACAAAATTTACCTTTAAATGAAAGATCTTCATTCAAAGGTGTTCAGTGATATTTTTCCTTCCAAAACTCATTTTTGTGTATTGTCCTACAAGTGGGATGCTATTGGGATATTTTGATGGTCTTGACAAAAAGGGTCATGTTGTCCACCAACTTAGGAGATGGAAAACTAACTCTTGTCTTGAAAGAAGATTTAGGATCTCCCCAAGGTCCCAAGATTGCTAGGTCTTGGCTTTGTAAGAATTACCTAGTGGTAGATGATAATTGCTATTACAAGAGGCTTGTGTTGTATACACATGCATTCAAACTAAGGTACAATCAATAGTAACTTTAAGGATGATACTTATCTAATCCTACCTCCGAATTATCCATAAAGAAAATATAAAAGGTTTAAAAAGAGAGCAAGAAAGGAAGAGAAAATATAAAGAGTTTGGGAAAGAGAAATAGAGAGAGAAAACTTGCTCCCTGTGAACACAACCATTGACAAACAATAATGATATTCCTTACATATACAAGTCTAACATGAGCCTAACAACTCATACTCATGTTAGACTTGACTCAACAATTGACATAAACTATGCAAGAGTTTGAGAAAGATATTTAATTTCATAATTATGTTTATGAATTAAATCAACAAAAGAAATCATCACCATATTACATGTGTTATTTTAATTCTGATTCTTTTCAAATCTTGAATAGTATCCTGTAAGAAATAAACTAGAGAGAATGAACCCATTACCAATGAGCAAGGATCAATCTATTGCATTAGATGATTTCATGAAATTTGCATTAGTGAAAATGACTTAAGATTAATCAATAATTTAATATTGTATTTTTCTTTTATCAAATTGAAATCCTTAAAATGCATTTAACCATGCCACCGTTTAATCCTCCAATTGCCCAATTACACATTTATGCAGAATTGCCATGTCATTGGCTAGATATTTTGCATAATCAACAAAGTAATATATTATTTCTCTTTGAATTTATAAATTAAGTCATTATTTAAATTAAAATTTTCAACGTGTATTTACACTTTAAATTTGATCTATAACATTTCATGCCTGTCATGGTCATTGTGCAGGGGAGGTATCAGGAAAAATGGGCTTGGAAAGTTCCTTCATAGGCAAGATTGCCTCTAGGCACATGGGTGCCATTATTTAAGTAGGTCAGATGTCAACATCTACTGCTATTGGGTCCTGCTTATTTCAATCAATGCTAAAATCATGCCAAATGGGAGCAGACTCAGCCATGTCATGATTGGGTTTATTGTTAGCAAAAAATCACTTCCAAAGGCTTATCACAAGGAAATCCATATTCATCAAGGAGGAGAGGAGACATGATGGCATATGTACACAACAGAAAGTGGGAGAGGAGACATGATGTCATATGTACACAACAGAAAGTGGGAATAGAACTAAACTCAAGGAGACAGACAGGCTGTCAACTTAAATTCAAACTACTATCAATGTGGCAAGTGCTGAGGCCATACACCATGGCAGGTATGGTATAATCCAATACACAAAGCAATGTTGGAGTCAATGTGAGGTACATAGACACCACAGCTATGAAAATCTAGACTTGATAATACTGGTTAACTATGCTGCATGAAGTGGGGTGGGTCCAAAAGTTCCTCAGAACCCAAATGTATTCATGCTAGTCCAAGTAAAATCAAGCTCACTGAAAGCTTTAAATTCATGAAGTGAAGTGGAAGGTTCATGGAAAGCATGGAGCGAGATAAACAGCAGCCAACCGCGTGTTATCAACTAGCAAATGTGGAACCCCCAGTAAACTGGATTTTAGTTGGCCCTGGTCTGAAACTTTCCTGGATTTGAAATCTTTTGGCCCACAGATTTGAGGTGTCGATGGAAATATGTTCTATTAGACTTTGAAGTCTGGGAAATAGCAATATACTTTGGATATGCCCGGGATAGGTGCACAGACGCCATAATTTAAACAGAGTGGATGTCAGTCTCCACTACAATTAGGTCATGCTCGAATCAATTAGTGGTAAAATCATGCCATGTGGGAAGAGTCTCGATCATGTCAGTGTGTTGGGTCTATCTCTAGCAAGACGGGCATAAAAATTGCTCCCAAAATCCATGTTCAAACAGGTCATCAAATTCATCGTACAGTCACAAATGTGGTAGAGGTGAGGAGACACGGTGGGGTACCATAGGCATATGGTGCTAAGTGAGGTGTACATGGTGCCACAAAAATGTAGGTAGTAGAATTGAGCTCAAGACTATGGGCGGGCCATCATCTTAAATTTAGACTACTACCAATGTGGGAGGTGTCAGAAAAATGTATGCAACAAAAGTAGGAGTAGAATTGAGCTCAAGATTATGGGTAGGCCATCAACTTAAATTTAAACTCCTATCAATGTGGCAGGCACCAAAGCCAGACATTGAGGTAGGCATGGCATAAGCCATTAAATATGGCAGAGTGACTCAATGTGAGGTATAGAAGAGGACTCAGTAGTTGTGTATCTTAACTTCGCGCTTCTTAAAATCCTATTTGGAAATTTTAAATCACTCCAATTTTTTTACAGCAGCTTACTTGGCAAGTCCCCTACTTATAACTTTCGTTTCAGGGCTACATCATCAAATATGATGCCACATCAACATGCTTTTTGTCAAGGTGTCCAAAAAGGCCCAAAACAAACCTGTTACCAATACTTATGCATTCACATCATGGGTAGTTGAGCGCTGATGTGGCATCACATGATTGGTTGTTTTTTAGATCAAAGGAATACATTTTATTTAAGTTAAGGTAGTCATGTCACAACTATTGGGCATTATATAAACAACTACTATCACAACTATTGGGCATTATATAAACAACTACTATCTAAACTATTGAAACATGCTCGACTACTAGGTCCTCTCCCCTACAAAGACATGAATGTGAAAATTTGGATTTGATATTAACAATTAATTATGTTGCATGCAGAGGGATGGGTCTAAAAGTTCTTTGAAATCTAAATGTATTCATATTCAAACATGAGGTTTGAACTTGAACAAAACTCACAAAAAGCTTTATATCTATGGGGATAAGTGAGAGGTTCTAAGGATTATCATGTAGCATGTTGGATTGCACCCAAATTTATGATTAAATTTGGTTTTTATGTTTGTTGTGATGTCATTTTCTTTGTTTATATGTTTTTCATAAGTCATATTTTATGTGTGTTCACTATAATTTTTAAAAATGTGTTATCCTTCATTTGTAGTGTTGCCTTGAGAACTATTTTTCTATTTTTGTTTGCATTCATGATGTTGTGATAAAAAAACTTCTGATCCTTTAAGAAGAGGTCATGTGAATTTCCAAGAAGAACCACCATGGTGTGAGACATGCAGTTTACCCCATGATCCAACGAATTCCATCATCATAATTATAATTTTAAGATATAAAGAGCTCCTTAATGAGGATGGTTTTCCTATGTATTATGAGGATAATGATACTGATTAGTTGGATGCAAATTTGAACATGAGATTGTAAATGATAATGCTAACTATGCATCTCACTGCATTGTTGATGAATTCCTCAAGTATGATTATGACAACACTTCAAATCAATATGAGTTGTGAAATCATAATTTTTTATATCTAAAGAGACTCATGCAACAATAGTACAAAATAGAAAATCCTTCATGTGAAGATATCAAAGCTTTGGATGATGCAACTATCATGTAAATGTAGAATGGATGTCGATTAAGAAACATACAAGTGGATGCTAGAAATAATGTCAAAACAAATGCCAATCTTGGTGCATCTACTACACATGTAGATAAAGGTAAGTGAAAATTTGATATTGGTATTAGAAATAATGGTTACACAAATAAAGTAATGATGAACAAAAATATTCCATGCAAGAACCCATAGTGCAAGAAAGGTATGTACCAACGAATAGCAAGGATATAGTATTGCCAAGTAATGCAGATTTATTTAAGCTTATGATACAAGGTCACTAAACTAAATGAAGCTAAGAAAATGCCACAAAAAGTAAGATATTTCCAAAGAAAGAAGTAATATTATCAAAGGCAAGGATGTCAATACATGTGGTTACCTCATATGATTCATTTCTAACTCCATTGATATAATTGTAGCACAATCTACTGTGTTGCTTAACTACCTACCTATTGATGTAGTTCATGTTATCAGCTAGGTAAGAATTTTAGTTCCTATAGGTAGTTTTAGAATCCTTGAGCATAAAAAAGAGTTTGTAACTATATTACTAGCCATGTTTTATGTGATCATATTTCCAACCCCCAAAATGATGCTAATGTGAAACAACTAGGACACACATGAGATGTACCTTGGGATATCTCTTATGGATAGCCAATTGAATGTTTATCCTTTCTATACATTTATGTTGATATGAGGATGGCTAGTACATAAATACATGTTGGATTCAAGTGCCTCAAATTATATCATACCACTTGAGGTTATGAATTAACTAGGCTTGAAGGCATCCAAATATTATGTAATTTTTTTATTATGGACTCTAGATAGGTGATTGAGATTGATATTATTAATGAGGTGGAGGTCTGACTTGTTGCATACCCTAGTAATTCATTCACAAAGGACATTCCTATCATTGATTGTCATTCAAAATAGGGTATGAATTGTCACAAAAGTGGGTGAAATATATTGGTGGTAGCATTCGCATGGACATTTCTCATGCTACCATATTATTAAATGGAAAATAATTCAAGATACAAATAGAGAGGAAAATGCTCCATATAATTAAGGACCTTGATAAGGCTACTAACGAGGTGCTCTACCTAGATACTGGTCTTAACCACTTTGTTGGGTAGTTTTCATTGTATCATTTTGTATTGGTGCCAGGACTTGGGTGCATGTTGCAAGATACTTATATTATTATTATGCTCATGTTATGGTGGACTATTCTTTCTTGATTTAGTTGAATATGTGCACATGTTTTTATGGATGTTTCTTTTAAATTTATGATGTTGTACCCTATTGAGGAGCTATATTGTGCTTCAACTAGTATGTTCAAGTTGCAGGTACGCTCAAGATTTGGGTATTGAGTGTGTAGGTACAATGAATTTCTCCACCTAATTTATAGGTTTGTTTTATCCTCTATAGTAGTTATATGAGAGATGTCACATTAGGTTATCCCTCTTTGCCATACTCGGTCGTACCTGAATTAAGTATGATTTATGTTGTGTCTAACTTGTGATGAAGTGAACCTAAAAATGAAATTATTTTGAAAACTGTATGTGCCATAAAATTTTAGTACTAAATGTGTGGTTAAATGATATCATGAGTTTCATGTTTTCCACAAAATAAATTTTAAGATTTCATATTTATATGTAATTTAATCGTTAGTTAAATTGTGAGTTCCATGTGATAGAATGTTTAGATGGAATTCAATTATTGGGAAGGGTGCATTTGGGTTGATTGAATAAAGTAAAAATTAATTTGAATTTAAAATTTTGAAAAATAGAAAAAAAGCTTAAAAAGGGAAATGAGACTTAGCATATTCATTCATGCTTGTTTGGGAAGGATTTTTCTCTCTAAAAACACTCTCTCAAGAAAAAATGATTTTTGAATTGGGAATGGAATTGAGTGGGGTTTGAAGTGGATTAGATAGGAAAGGGAAGGAAATGTGTTGTGTGGTGTGCATTCTTCCTCTCCTTGGGTGTGTTGCAAGCATTGCGTAATCTTGGACTTTGGAAAATTAAACGTATATTGCCCATTTCTTCTCATTTGTTTTTTTTTAGAACATGTTTACTATTAGGGGAGAATCAAACACTCCGAATGAAATTTACATTTTATAACTTGAATAGAAATTGAAATTAAAATGATTATTTTTCAAATTTGTAGAATTGTGGCCGAGCATAATGCCCAATTTTTTTGAAAATGCTTGAAAAATGAAATTGACAATTGGAAAGAGTTAGTGTGCATGTTTAGAGCCAAAGGGAACTAAACTAAAGGTATGGTGGTCATTTCTTCTCATTTTTAAAAAAAAATAAAAAATTTGAATGGCATGTTTACCATGAGGGGAGCATCAAACACTCCCAATGAAATTTATATTTTGTAATTTGAGTAAGAATTGAAATTTAAATGATTTTTTTTCAAAATTGTAGAATTGTGGCCTCATAATGCCTATTTTTTTGAAAATTCCTAGAAAATGAAATTGACAATTGGAAATAGTTGGTGTGCATGTTTAGAGCCAAAGGGCACTTTTCATTTTTTGAAAATATCAAAAATTAGAAAATGTGAAAATTGAAGGTATTTTAACGGAGTTTTATGAAATTACTCAGTTTTGGTGTTGAGAAAATTCTTATGAAATTTGAATTTACAAATTGATTTATGGTATTTTGGGATGGGGGAAAGAGTGTCTCCTCCATGGTTTTTCAAGACCTAGACATATTAAAATCATGTTGGAAATTTTTATTGGGCCAATTTTTTGTATTTTTTTCATTTCATCTTCATTGGAGAAGGTGAAGTGCCTAGGGTGTATGTGTTAGAGATTCATATGGGAGTGGCTTCCAACATTTTCTTAAAACAAAGTGGCTCGATGGATATCTCGTTGGGAAGTCTCTTAAACAAGTGATAATAAATAAAACACATGGGTAAATAAAATTAACTAAGATAATTGTGCCTACGCAATACCTTGTTCAGTGCTTGTAAAGGATTGGTATGGGTGTAGAATACATGCTCACTCAGGGAACGTTGGAATTTTATGATCAAGTAGCCTCGTCTCTTGTGAGAGGTGTACTTGATTCAACATAGTTGGTATCTTAGGTTATAGCGATGACACCCCCTATTCACCCTCTAAGATCTAGTCCTTGTACAGTTTGAGTAACACTTGAAAGATATTGTAGTTCCTTTCCATGATGGTGTTGGTCATCTTGTATGCCTTGGACTTCATGTATTCTTCGTGTCTGATGTGTGTATGCCTACTTCCCCATGTTCCTTGCAAGAGTGTGTTTGGGACTTGTTACCATCTCATAGCATGATGGGGTGAACCTATGAGCATCACATGGTTAGGTGGTGTGGAAAACATCGTTGGGGACCAAAGGATCATGGATGGAACTTGAAGATTGGGTCAAGATGGTAAGGGTTTATTTATGCTTTAATTTATTTTTGTTCAATGATGTAGATTTCGTGGAAGGAAATTCAGTCCTTAATGTAAATTATAAATTGTTATCATTGGAGGTGACCTCCTATTCGATAGATTGTAATTTATCCACTTAAGAAATGGTATTTTGTTCAAATTCCTTGGCTCTTTTTCATTTTGGCTTAAAATGAACCTAATGGGTCTTTTAATGGTTTATGATAGTGTTGTAATCTTGTCCTAGGGTCATTAAGCTTCTATGTGTTTATCCCTAGGGTGGCTCGTTGAGTCGTTTCGAGCCATTTTGGGGCTTCTTGTGAAATCTTATAAAAGTGGACAGCGGTGTATCCCTTTACCCTTGTGTTTTCTTGCTTAGGGAAATGTGTAGGAGTGTCTGAGTGGTCACAAAACTCCTACCTACCTTCTCCCACATGCGTCAATGGTGTCTAGCACTCAAGGGAGCCAAATCTCTATTTGCCTCAAGACATGTTTTGATGTTATAGATTTCTTCTTATGTTCTAGAACCTCCTAGGTGGTACCTTAGTTCTAAACATGTCTTGGAGGTCAACTCCTAGTCTCAGATTCCCCTTTGGTTATGACACCAATGCTCAGATTGGACCACAACATCTAAGAAAGACTATAATGCCAGAATTGGACTTTGGTGCCAAAATAGGACACCAAAACTAGACAAGGACATCAACACCCTAGGTACTAGTGTCTATTTTGAGTGCTAGTATCCTAACTAGGTGCTAGTGTCCAATTTGCGTATTATTGATATATGAGAGTGTTGTATTCCTCCCATACACAGGATAGTGAGAATTTCTAGGCCTCAAATGAGAAAAAATTATGAATTCAAAAGTTATTCTCATGGAATCATGAGTTTAAGGAATTTTACAATATGTTCACGTATGTGTTTTCATTGAGAATTTATATCATATTTTATCAAGTGGGATATGTACCTTCACTTGAAAGTGTCATGTTTTTGTGCCTAGGATCACTTGGAGATCATTCTCCTAGGCTTGTGAAGTCTCGTGAAGGTCCAAACTCTTCATAGGTGTCTAGTAGGATGTTTACAACAATCCTCTAAGGTTAGGATGTGTTGTTATGTCAAATTATTTTGCTTGTGCAACGTCACATTGTGATAGTAGTGTCATCGTTAGTTGTATTGCACACATTTATTCTAATGTGTTGTGTATTTCATTTAAAAAAAAAGTGTTTTCTTAGCTATTGTCCTTTGGGGTCCTTGGTGGGGCATTACAAATATTCTTCCATGGAATTTAGTCTATCTTGTAGGATTCTCATCATGTCTATAATATTTTTTCTAATATCTTTTACAATTAGTAACTCCTTGTCTACCTCTAATAGTCATTCTTCTAGGAGGCATTGTTAACAACTAAGCAAGGAAATTCTATTACTATGTAACTACTAGTCATAAATAAATGTAGGTTGAGCATTCAAATAAAGACTTATTCTAACATTATTAGAGGAAATATGCCTGCTCTGATCCAAAGGATGTAGTGTAGATATAGGAGATACCAATTAAGAGATTATTCAATAAGAAATTACCAAATCACAAGTAACACAAGTGAAAGTCAACATTAAAAATTAGGAAAATCCCATCTCTTTCTTTTAATATATAAAATTAAAAAGGATAACAATGATCCTTAGCCTTTC
Source organism: Sequoia sempervirens (assembly GCA_007258455.2). NCBI lineage: Eukaryota > Viridiplantae > Streptophyta > Pinopsida > Cupressales > Cupressaceae > Sequoia > Sequoia sempervirens. The sequence continues at coordinate 32,212 of VDFB02240064.1, forward strand.
TATGAAGTCATAATATATTTCCCTAATTGACTAATTCTTTCTCTAGGAGTTGGTTGTATAATTGAACAAACTCTAATACACTCCTATGTTACATATTTATGCATGAATCCTTACACCTATAACATTAGGTCATATGAGTCTAGGGAAATATCAATCAAATTACTCAACATGGATCAACTATTGGTTTAGATATAGTCAATGCCATTTTGATTAGGAAAATGATGGAAAAATAATATATAATTTATTTTTAGAATCCCAAATCATGAAGTAACTTGCTTAGGTTCAATCATTTGATTCTTAGTCTTGAAGGCATTCAATGAAGACTTGACCTTCATGGTTTTAAGTTAAAATTTGGTAGTCAACTCATAACTAACTAGTTTTTATTGGTACATGATTATTATCATGAGTTAGCCTTTTGCTATAATGCCAAAAGTGTGTTCATAGATTTTAGATGTATCAATAATTATTTTACTCCAAAGTTCTTAACATCATAATGATTGCATCATTATCAAATGCATATGTTACTTGGCATGTCTTCCAACTCTATCAAATTCATTAAATCAATCAATAATACTTGACTAAGGCACATGGAGGGAGTGATTCAATTTATTGTCCCTAGCATAGAAAATTCAACTAATGTTCTTTGACACCATCACAAGTAGAAAAAGAAAAAACTTGTTTGTAGGTAATGAAGATCTAGAGACCACAAGTATAGGTCACACAAGAGTTTCAAAATCAAATCATTTGGGCGAAAAGTATAGAGGTGGGAATCAAAGTTATAGATGAGAGATTGACCAAGGTTTACACATAGTTTGAGAATTCATATCATGTTTGTGTCAATCTATTTGTTGTATATCTACTATTATAAATAAAATATTAATCTTATATCACAATGTTTTTAATCTCCTATTTTCCAACATAAATAAAATGCACATTTAAATTCTCATCGTATATAGATCTCTATTCAAATTCTATTATTTCAATTTATTTATTTAGTATTACTTATTTACATTTATTTACTTCATATACTTTACTAAAAGTATTTTAATTAGCAATTTGTTATATATATATATATATATTGTGAGATGGGAAAATAAATAGGAATAAAGATGCATAAGCAATGACAACAATCACAAATTTCCTAGATCATGCTAAGATTCCCCAAATCAATAATGAAGTGCAATGCAACAAAAGAATTCAATAAAATAAAACAATATCATCTAATTCCCCTGCTTGCTTGACTCATCTCCATTATCCTTCTCAACTTTGCTTTGAAATGCTCAATATTCCCTCAGATCATGAGTATGCAATATTCGCCTGTAAGTATATGACAATTTTTTTTTGAAGATTGTGATTACCAAAATTAGAGTAAAAAAGCTTCTTTTATAGAAGCTTCACAGATTCAATGATCGAGATTGATGTGAGTTCAAATGGTCTAGATCGAGTGTGAGGACCTGATTGAATAGTTAAGTGATTTGATTGAGAGATTGATTGAACCGTTAAGTGATTTGATTGATTAGTCAGTTGGTTGTATGGGAGGTTGATTGCATAGTTAAGTGATATAACTGTGAGAGTGTGTGAGTCAAAAGTGGTGATAGATAAATTAGCTGAGTGAACTGAGAGAGAGTGTTAGTCAGGAGTGGAGATAATTATGCATGAGATTATTTAATTAAAAATGTAGGAGACATGTGCTCAAATAGAAGAATCAATTATTAAATTAATTCCTTAATTTATGGAGGAAGTGTGTGTACGTGATCAAATAATCAAATGAATTAATCAATTGATGAAGGAAATTTAGATGAGATGATAGAATAATTAATTAAATAAATAATTATTTATTTAATTAAATGTGGGAGAATATGATTTAATTTAAGTGACGTATTTAAATGAATTTATGAAACTTATTTAATTAATCAAAAGAAGAGATTAGAATTAATTAGCGACGTAATTAAGATAAATTAATGTAATTTACTTAATTAATCAATTTTAGAAGAATAATGAAAATGAATTAATTAAATGGTTAAAACTATTTAATTAATTATAAGAAATGCGATGTTAAGTTATAATTAAATGATAACATCATTTAATCATTTTGCGGGTATCTTGAATTGATAATAAAAAATGCAGTCATAGGCCTAAGTCATTTTTCAGTGTCTACATTTTTCCCCTCTTTGACATAATGTTATTTCGGAATTGTGTCAAAGAATAATGAATAACATGCCCCAGTCATGCCCCGATGTGAAATAGGTAAAGGTATTCCCCCTCGGGAAAATTGATGAATTTTTGAAAAAGAAAAAAAAATTGGAAATTGTCCTGCTTAAGTAATTGGATAGCCAGAAGTTCGGTGGTGGCAAACAAAATCAGTTTCAGACATGGCTCAAGAGTTGGTCAAGGTTGGTGAGCGAGAGCGATACTATAGGGATTTGTATGAGTAGGAGGTACCTCCTGAGAGACAGGCTCCTAGTGCTTCTCAAGCGCTCAGCAATAGATCACACAGCTGATAGTCCCACAGTAGATCTCGGAGCAGTGGTGGTGTCTTAGGACCTCACAAGCCAGGACCTTATGATAGGCCTCCATCGGCACAACGGTCTTCAAGCACTCGCCATCAATCACCTCCTTAATCTTCTCAATAGAGTGGGGGGAGTTTGACATAGGGACATGTTTATATATTCTAGACATTGTATTATGATTATAGAACCTGCGAGCTCCATTTTTGATATACATCTTGGATATTATACTGACACATTTATATATATATATATATGATGCATTTTTTTGACGACAATTATATGATGTGGTTGTTTATGTGATGTAATGATGATTATTTTATGATTCATGCTTATGTGATGATGATGATGTATGCTTTTAATTATGATTGATGCACTTGACCTATGATGTAATGGATGCATATGAGTTATGATATATAGTCATTGTATGCATTGCGTTATTTATGTATTTATCATGTTATGCAAATGTTAATGATAATGATTTGATGTTCTTAATTCCTTATGCAAAATAGATGTGGATGTATGATGCATGCTACTATGATATTGTAATGAATGTAGATGATTTTTGTGTGTCACAGTACACCATCTAGATGCGATGGAAGAAGAGTGTTATCTTGAAGATCATTTATGTTAGCTTGAAAGAAATATATGTCATCACTTTGTTGTCATTATACTAAGCATTTTAATTTTAATCATCATTGGGCGGTTTATTGCAATGAACAAGAAACACCATGATATGAGGTAGACCAATGGTGTGCAATGTCATGCCTTTGCTAAAAAAAATAGTCGCAGACAAGGATTGTCGTGACTCATACTGAGGAACCCAATTTTTCCCAATCTTTTTGTTGAGACAAACCACAAACAACAATCCAAAGAAAACATGTCATGAAACGTCGTTGCTCCTCTAAATCCTTTTGCCAGGACATCCTTGAGGTGGCTAGTGACATGAAAAATTTGAAAAGATAAGACAATCATCATTATATGTCGTTGCTCCTCTAAATCCTATTGTCAGGACATCCTTGAGGTTTCTAGTGACATGACAACTTCAAAAAGATAAGACAATTAGTCAAAAAGCTAGATATGCTCATGTAACATTGTCGCTCCTCTAAATCTGTCATGTAGGACATCGTCGAGGTGGCTAGTTACATGGTCATATCAAATCATTGAAAAATAAATGAAAAATGCTTGTCGAGCCATGTGTGTTAGATCTTTGTTTGTTTGCCAAGGTTGACTTGGTGATGACAAGGTTGACTGGTCACTGTTTAGGAATGACACATCCTAAAGAAGATTGCAATGTCGAATTTGATTACTACTAGGTTTGGGATTTAGGAAGGACACATACTGAATAGATGACATGACAGGGTCTGCCATCAAGAAGGACACATCTTGAAGACCCGCAGTTGACAAGAAAGAGTCTGATGTTAAGGACACATCTTGAAGACTCTTAAGTGATTGATTTGATAGATTTGATGTTGATTCAAGAAAGAAATCCTAAATAAATTGGTTGACAAAAAAGAGTTTGACATCAAGAAGGACACATCTTGAAGACTCTTAAATGATCGATTTGATAGATTTGATGTTGATTCAGGAAAGACATATCCTGAATAAATTGGTTGAAAAAAAAAATTCTGGTGTCAAGAGGGACACATCTTGAAGACTCTTAAATGACTGATTTGATAGATTTGATGTTGATTTAGGAAAGACATATCTTGAATAAATTGGTTGACATAAAAGATTCTGACGTCAAGAAGGACACATCTTGAAGACTCTTAAATGACCAATTTGATAGATTTGATGTTGATTCAGGAAAGACATCCTAAATAAATTGGTTGACAAAAAAGAGTCTGACGTCAAGAAGGACACATCTTGAAGACTCTTAAATGAATGATTTGATAGATTTGATGTTGATTCAGGAAAGACATATCTTGAATAAATTGGTTGACAAAAAGAGTCTGACGTCAAGAAGGACACATCTTGAAGACTCTTAAATGACCGATTTGATAGATTTGATGTTGATTCAGGAAAGACATATCCTAAATAAATTGGTTGAAAAAAAGAGTCTGACGTCAAGAAGGACACATCTTGAAGACTCTTAAATGAATGATTTGATAAATTTGATGTTAATTCAAGAAAGTCATATCCTGAATAAATTGGTTGACAGCAAAGAGTTGGACATCAAGAAGGACACATCTTGAAGACTCTTAAATGACTGATTTGATAGATTTGATGTTAAACTGATTTTCAACTGGTTGGATTGTAAGTCATTTTTGACCTTGCGTTCGAGTTGTTCGGTGTATGACCATGTGATATGACCAACATGACAAACCCTAAGAGGACTGACATCTAGGGCCTTAGTGGCGCATTGATTGATGGCCTTGCCTATGTCATGCACTTAGAGACCACATAATTCGACCAAACTTTGATCGATAGGATTGACTGAAAAAGATTTGTTTATTTGAAGATATCTGACTTGTGTAATAGTGAATGCGACGAACCATAAAGGACTGACCTAGTGCAGCCTTGGGGGCTCATCGATTGATGGCCCTGCCTATGTTATACATGTAGATACCTTGTAGTTTGACACAACCTGACTTTGCTTTATTTGACAAAGATTAAGTCATGATTATATTGTTTGACTAAACCCAAAAGGACTGACTCAATGTCTTGGGGGTTCATTTAAGATGAGCCTTGCCTACATAGCAAATGTGCAAAGACAATGTAGTTTGACCCAACTAAAAAATAAGTCAGACTTAGATTCAAATGACTATTTTTTGGATTTTGGATGATTTTGTAGTTTTTAAAGGGATTTTTTTAAGGACATTTTATGATTTTTAGGGATTTTGACATTTTTTGAATGTTTTTTGCATTTTTAACACATTTTTCGAATGTTTTCAGTGTGTTTTTTCCAGTGTGTTAGGACTTGAAGATCTAGAGGTTTACTCCACTAAGAGCGAGTGTTAGGTACTTTCCCCCAGTCAGGTACTATGTGGGATTGGATGGTAAGAATGATTCTATGTAGTATGCTGCGAACATCAACTGATCTCAAGTCATAGAATTAGAAATTACCTATATTGTGGGTGTCACAGAATGAAGGAGGAACAATTGTATTAGTATGGGTGAAGGTGTAAAGATCATGTGAAGTGATAATAGATGACGGAGCGAAGACTGTCTACACATGATGCCTATTTGCTAGGTTTTCACCATGGTACTTATCCAAAGCGCCATTGAGATGGTTTTCACTGTTGGATGGATTATTTCTCTTTACTATTTTTTTTTGGTTTCAACAAAGATTCTTGAAGCTATGTGTAAAACTTGCATAGGTGCAAGCTGTTTATAGGCCTAGATAATGGTTCTCCCTTTGGAGTGGACAAATGATATTCATCGAAATTGAAGGAAGTTATGATGACATAAGGGCCTAGCTAGTTAGGCTCAAACTTACTAGGTTTCTCTTGCTCTACCTAGTTTTTGGGATTTTTCATTAGTACCAGGTCACCGATGTCAAAATATCTAACTAGGACCCGCTTATTGTAACTTCTGTAAAGACAGTTTTGATATGCTTGTAAGTGGGTCAGAGATTTCTATGTTCACTCATCCAGTAATTCTAGCTCATGCAACCTAGATATCCTGTACTCTTCATCATTGATTAACCCTTTCATGGACACTCGTAGAGAGGGGAATTCAACCTCAATGGGAAGAATAGCCTTCAAACCAAAGACTAGGGAATATGGGGTGGCTCCAATGGGAGTATGAATGCTAGTTCGATATGCCCATAAGGTAGGGTTGAATTGAATGTGCCAATCACGACCAACGTCATTGATATTTTTTTAAGGATTTTAATAATGGTTTTATTGGATGCCTCAAATTGAATGTTGCCTTGCGGGTAGTAGGGAGTGGAGAAATGGTGTTGGATGTGGAATTGTTCGCACAGTTCATGGGCATCTTGGTTTTTGAAGGGACGACCATTATCTGTGATTATGGACTATGGAATACCGTATCGAAAAATGATATAATTAAGAATGAACTTTGCAATTTGTTTTCTGGTGATATAGGTAAGGGAGATGGTCTCTACCCATTTGGTAAAGTATTTAGTGGTGGTTATAATGAATATATGGCCATTTGAGGAAGTGGGGTGGATTTTCCCACGAGGTCGATTCCCCATTGAGCAAAAGGCCAAGGTGAAGTGATGGGTCGTAGTTCTTGTGTTGGAGCATGAATGAGATCACTGTGAACTTGACATTCTCTACATCTTTTAACAAATCGGTATGCATCTTGTTCCATGGTCAGCTAATAGTATCGTAGATGCATAATATTTTTGGCTAAGGTAGGACCACTGGAATGAGCACCACAAATTCCTTGGTGCACTTCGCGTAAGGTTGTTTGTGCTTCCATGTTATCGAGACATCAGATTAGGGCATTGTTAAAGGTGCGTCAGTACAACATATCCCTAATGATGGCGTAACAGGAGGATTTTCAGATAAATTTCTTGCATTGGTTATTGGATAAGTTATCAGGTAAAATCTAGGAATGGAGGTAATCATAAGTGCTTAGGTACCAAGGTGACTTGGGACCAACAAGTTCACAAACCATTTCAGATTCTGGGACATTGAAAGTTGGTACCAACAGTTGTTCCACTAAGAACTCATATTGTGACACATTGTTAGGTATGTCCAAGAGCGATCCAATGGTTGCCATGGTGTTCATTGCTTTGTTTTGTATGTGGGGTATCTGACAAAAGGTGATATTGACAAAGTAAAGCTTGAAGTTGTTGACCATTTTCTTATAGGGAGTCAATTTCTCATCCTTTGTATCATAGTCATCAGACCTGATTGATGACTAACTATGAATATCCGAAGACCTATATACTTTTGATCTTCCACTTGACTGCCATACGCAATCCTGTTAATAGGGCCTCATATTCTGCTATATTGTTTGTACAAGGGAATGCAATTTTGAATGATTTTGGTATCGTGTCACCTTGTGGGGTGACAAACAATACCCCAACACCTGACCCATGATTGGTATAGGATCCATCAAAGTACATCCTCCATACACTACTTGTCTCAAGAGTAAATAGTGACTCATTCAAAAAATCAGCGATGAGGGGATGTTCTTCTTGTGTTGGTGCGTCTATGAGATGATCTGCTATCACCTGTCCTTTGATTTCCTTGCGCTCGACATATTGGATGTCATATTCACTAAGGACCATAGCCAATTTTTCTAATCGCTCGTTAACGCTGCTCTACTGAGAAGATAATTGAGTGGATCAATTTTTGCTACCAGATTTGTTTGGTGGTTCAACATTTAATGCCTTAATTTCTGTGCTACAAAGACCACTGCAAGGAAAACCCCTTCGATATGAGTGTAGTTGAGTTCATACCCCACCAAGGTTTTGCTAATATATTAGGTTGCTCTTTCCTTTTCCTCATGGTCCTTTTGAGCAAGTAGTGCCCCCAGTGTTGTTGTGGTTGTGGATACATATAATATGAGGGGCTTTCCATCTATGGGTGGCATCAAGATAGGCAGTGTTATCTGTTGAAAGACTTCCTGGCATTTTTTGGTCCATATGAAAGGGATCCCTTTACGTAACAGGTATTGAAACTGATGGAATTTGTCGACGAGTTGAGCAATGAATCTCCTAATAGATTGTAGTCTCCCCTGTAAGGACCTTAATTATGATTGATGTTCTTTGGGGGAGGCATGTCTATGATGGCTTTTACCTTGGCGGGATCAACTTCTATGCCTTGCTACGAGATGATGTATCCCAATAATTTTTTAGAATTTACCCCAAAGACACACTTCTTCAAGTTGAGAGAGACCTTGTACTCTTTTAGTCATTGAAAGATCTTGTCTAAAACCTTTAGGTGATTGGCTTTAGCTAAAGAATTTTCTAGGAGATCATCAACATAATCCTTCATTAGGGTATGCATTAGGTCATGAAATATTGTAGTCATTGCTCACTGATATGTAGCTCCTGCATTTTTCAACCCAAATGGCATGACGTTCCAACAATAGGTACCCCATGCACAAGTGAAAGTTGTTTTATGTTGGTCTTCTGGAGCAATATGAATTTGATTATAGCCAGAGAAACCATCAATAAGGGACAAAATCTCGTATCCTGCCATAAGATCCACGATCATGTCGATGCTAGGGAGAGGAAAGTCATCTTTTGGGAAAGCCTTGTTTAAATCCCTGAACTCAGTACATATGTGGATTTAACCATTTGGTTTTGTGATAGGTACCAGATTAGAGATTCATTCTGCAAAATCAATCGACTTGATGAAGCCAACATCTAAGAGTTTCTTTAGTTCTATCTTGACCAACAAGGTGATTTGCAGATGCATTTTTTGGATTTTTTTCTTTACTGGTTTATCATCTGGATTCAATGGTAAGTGATGTAAGACTAGCTCATGGTCCAACCCAGGCATGTCAGCGTATGACCAGGAAAAATTACCATTCCACTGTGTGAAGAATGCTTGGAACTTCAATTTTTCTTCTTCTATCAAGGAAGTTGCTAGCAACACTATCTTAGGATCCTCAAGTGTTCTAGTGTTGACCTCTAGGGTATCTTCGATTAACATTAGTGATCACTCTTGTGTGACGGGGAGAAAGTCCAACCCTCCATCCTTAGGCGCCTTAGGGAGGTTTTCACCTTTGGATACGTCCTTTTTTTTACTTTTTCCTAATCAAAGGCTGCCTCACGGTTTTCACCCAAAGACCTTTCATTTTTCTCTTTATTTTTATTTTTGCGATTGGAGGGTGATGCAGTCTCCCCGAAGTACACTACCGTATCAAGTTCTATTGTGAAGCCAACTTTATGGTTTCCCTGTGGCATTCCTTCTCTGAGCCCCATGAACTCAAGAATAGCTTCGTCGTTCTCAAAGGTATCCAAAATGATAGGACCTTTTTGGTCCTAGTCCACCAGTTGTGGATAGACTAGGGAAATGCCATCATCGGTATTTGCAAAAGGTGGGAAAGCAACTGATAAGGTAAGGACTGAGGTATTGAATCGGATGTTGACAAATTCATACTGTTGGTTACCTTAGGGCTAGGTGTATCTAAATCATGGAAAATGTTATCCAATTTGTAAGTGCTAGAGGCATAGGATTCCCATTCCTAGTTGTTAGAATCATTGTCATCATAAAATTCATTTTCAGAATCCTTTGATGTCTCGACACATTTAGAAGCACGTACTTCCTTATTTGAAGGCAATTTGGTTTTGGTTGTACCAATCTGTAATGGTTTCCATTCTAACCCCAAGATTCTTCCCCCATTTACTAGGTATGTAGGGTTCTATTCTTCCATTTTTGTTTATGCCTAACCCATTGGTTCCGTCATAACCTTTTGCTTGCATCATCAGAAACCTTTTACCATATTACTCTATTTGCAGCGGTGTCACTTCTTTATAGACCCAGTTAGACACATCCTCAATATCTTCCTTGTCAAGGTCTCCCTATTTGAGGAAAGTATTTTTAGGAGGTACATGAATCAAGGCCTTAGGTTCCATGTTGTAACACGACTTTCCATACATATTTGGTGATTTTGGCATCGAGGTAATGTAGAATACAATATTCATATTGTATTCTTTGCATCCCTTGTCTTGGATCTGGATCTCGGGGTCGAGGGATTTGGCAGCAGAAGCAAAGGATGTGGAGGCAGATGACTGAGTGACATTAGATGTCCTGTTAAGTGTTGAGGGATCAATGTATTTGGATGATTTTGATGTCGAGGCTTCACGATTAAGTGGCACCTGACATTTGAAGACTCCTTGTAGGTTAATGTAATACTCAAAGGGATCATGATCACCTTGAATAGTAATTTTGGTGTCGTTGTAGGGAAACTTTAGGAATTGATGATACGTGGAGGGAACAACCTTCATGGCATGAATCTATGGTCGAATGAGGAGAAGATTATAAGGGATTTCTAGATCCAATACTTGGAAATTTGTATCCAACAGTATGGGTCCCACTTGGAGTGGAAGTGTTATTATGCCTTGTGAGGATTGTCATCATCATCATAACCTTTTATGACTATGATCTTTGTCTTATCCACACATGCTTCAGAGAAACCTAGTGTCTTAACAAATTTTAGGGAACAGACATTGAATCTCGCTTCGTCATCTATCAAGACTCATTTGATCTTATGTTTATGGATAAAGGCTTCAATTTGTAGTGATTCATTATGGTTCATATTTTGGGTTGAGCAGTCTTTGTCAGAGAAGGTGACATGGTGAGAGCTTGCAAGGAATCCAACCATGGTTTGAAATTGGTCGATGTGGAGGTTGTATGGAATAGAGGTTTCTTTCAACATCTTATCTAGGATGATCCTATGCTCGGGTGATGTGCGTAGTAGCTCTAATATGGATATTTTCACTGGGGTTTTTTCTAGCTGATCCAACAAGTTAAATTGGCCTTTAGCTTGGGACTTCTTGGGAGGTGAAGGGCCAAGTATGGTTATTTTAGTCCTGTGAGTGTTTACAGTGCACTTTGGGGTCCTCTTGATGGTAATGGTGTTGATATGTTCCTCGGTAGCCCAAAGATGGAGGACATTATTGTAGTTATAGCCAATAGTTGTATAATTCGCCGAATTATTATTATTAGTACCTAAACTGGAGGCTTTCCTCGAATTGTGGTCTTCAAGAGGATTCTTGTAGATCAGTGATCTTTATTGGAAACTTGTGTTGTTGTTGTCCCTCTACCTCGATTACTTTGTCTTCAATAAGGTCCTGAATGATATTTTTTAGTTGTCTACAAGCGGATGTTTTATGTCCTTTACCTTGGTGATATTCACAAAATGTGTTATCATCCCACCAAGAGCGTTTAAATTCAGACACATAAGACATTGGTTCTCGTAGTTGTATGACACCTGATTGAACAAGTTTCTTTAGTACCGACTGAATGGGTTCTCCAAGGGGAGTATATTCACATTTAACGTATTGCCTAGGTGGTCTCTGTTGTCCTAGTCCTTGATTTTTTTGTATGGAATTTGCTATTGGTGTAGGGGTTTGTGGTGTAGTTGTTGATGCTCCAGGTCCTCTCAGAGTGACAACATGACCTGTTTTGTTTACAATTTTGGTATCTACAACCCTATCGTTTGTGAAATTTTTGTTTCGAGACCAATATTTTATTTTGTCATTGAACGTGTGTTGATTGTTTGTACTCTTAGAGAGTCGAAGGGCACCCTTAGTGACAAGTGATTTATCAATCATTGTTCCTTTTTCAACTAGGTTTGCAAAGTGGGCACAACAATGAACTTGCAAGGGATCTTTTAAAGAATCTAGGAGGTTTTTGACAAACATGTCCACCTTTTGTTTCTTAGGAATTTCTACCTAGCATCGAATCACCAAGTTTCTCTATCTTTGGAAGTATTTGATAAATGAATCTCCCTCTTCTTGTTTTGAGGTACACAAGGTGGCTAATGTGATATCATTTTCGATGTTAAAGGCATAGTTGTCTACAAATTTGTTGGCTAACTCGGACCATGTGCTTATGCCTCCTAGTAATCGTGAAAACCACTCAAGTGTAGGACCTGTAAGGGTTCTAGGGAATAACCTCATCAAGTATGTATGCTTTGAGGCAATGTCAACACAAGCCATGCTAAATTCTCTTATATGTTCTATTAGATTTCCTATCCCTTTGTACTTTGGGAAGTTCAAAATTGTGTATCCTTGTGGAAAAGGAGGCATGTAGATACCCCTATCAAAGGGATACAAATGCAAGTCCTACATGTTGTGGGATTTTTTGGTTGTTACTTGCATGTTCTCAACTTGTTTCTGTAAAGAAAGCATTTGTCTTGTTGGGTCCCACATTTTGTGTAGGTACATGGTAGGTGTATGGAGGCATTTGTTGTTTCCCCTTAGGTATATGTGTATATGAGGTGTTCATGTTGGGTTTCCCTTGTGTGTTCTAACTTTCGGGTTGTGCATGGGTACCTTGTTGTAATGTGTTTGATGTACATATGTTTGATCAAAATCCTGGTTGTGCTAAATTTGCATGAGGTGA
>VDFB02240065.1:0-14993 GCA_007258455.2 Sequoia sempervirens
TTAGAGTTTCAGCTGGATCATATTCCACCTATCTCAGTTCAGGAGGTCGAGGCTGTGCTTGCCAGGTTCATTGAGTTTGCAGCTAGGGAGAAGGAGAACGGGAACGCGCTTTTGGATGATGACCTTCTGGAAGACTGACTGTGGGCATTAATTGCCTTTACTATTTTGGGATTGAGTGGGAATCTTTGATTCATTTATTGTACCACTCCCCATTCTAGCAGTTTTTAGGGTTAGGGCTGAGGTGGCTCAGTTTGAGCCATTCATTTGATTGTAATCTGAGTTGTCCATTGGACTGGGCTATCATAAAAGGGGGAGTCCCCCTCATTTGTACCATATTAGAGTAGAGATTAGATCATTAGAGACATCAAAGAGTAGACATTTTGTTAGAGCAGAGAGATAGTTTAGTATAGTTTGGAGGAGAAGGAAAGTTTTCCTTTGAAAACTTTGTAAGAGATTGTTGTGAAAACTTTCATAATAAAAGATCTTTCATTGATGGTGAAATTCGTCTTTGTTATGAATAGCTAGCGAGGTTTCTTCATCCCTTCGACTTCAAGTAGCGTAGTTTTCATTTTATGCAAGTAGATGTTAGCTGTGGATTTGTGGTGTTAATCAAGGCAACTTCATTTTAGTCCATACGACTAGCAGCTTGCTGACGGCAAGTTTGCCTTGTGTGGTCAACTGGAGTATTTCATAAGCGTAACTTCAGGTATAATTCACGTCTTGGTATGTGTCGTCTTCACGGTGCCTTGATGTTGGATTGTGACTTGAAAATTTCTTGCCATCCCCTTGAAGATTGCACCAACTTTGTGTAAGCTGTCCAGCATGAGGTGGAGCAGAGTTTGGTTGAAGCTTGCTGAAATTGATCCCGTGTACCTTCTTTAGATAGAACATAGATTCTCTAATCCCTACAGCCATTCAATTTAGTCTATTTTTGGTTAGTTTTTAGGAAAACGTACCTTATTGCTAAACCATCTGCATTGCATAAATTCCCTTCCAATCATCCATCTGTTGTCAGCTGCAAGCCTTATGAACAATTGTGTAAGTCCCCTCGTGTAAACAGCATATCACAATGAACCTACTGAGGGTATTCCAAAGCATTTTGGAACCTTGGAGTTGAATGTGTGATCTTTCTTGCAATTTTAGCGCATAGAATTCTTTGATCAAGAGAGAATGGAGTAGCCTTCGGATTACTTTGTTCTGCTGATTGGTGCGGTCACAAAAATCACATCAACACTACCCATTTGGGAGAAACCCATTGGTTGTAAACAGATATACAAAGTCAAGTATAAAGAAAATAAAACACTTGACAAACATAAAGAAAGGTTAGTTGCGAAAGGATTTGCACAAAAGGAAGGGATTGACTTTGAGGAGACATTTGTTCCTATTGCAAAATGGGAACAATCTAATTGGTTCTAGTCATAGAAGCAAGGATGGTAATATATGTACACGACATCATCCTTATAGGTAGTAAGGATGAGGGAATTGCAAAGGTAAAATTCAATCTATGTTTACCTTTTGACGTAAAAAATTGAGGCCTACTATATTATTGCTTAGGTGCAGAAGTTTGGAAAACAAATAAACACTTTTGTTTCACAAACAAAATGTGCCAAAAGTTTGTTAGAAAAGTTCGTAATGCAAACTTGCATAATCTCATCTACACCCATGGAGATAGGACTGAATTTTTAGCCAAGATTGTTTTAGAATTCGCAAACAAATTAGTCTATAGGCAACTAGTTTGCAGTTGAATCTATCTCATAGCCACTAGGCCTGACTTGAGCTAAACAGTCAACCGTACTCTCAATTTATGATAGCTCCACAAGTAAAACGTTCAATATCAACAAAGAGGGTGTTAAGATATGTTTTTGATAATATAAGCAGCATTACGGGGCACTAAACCCATACACAAAAGACTGTCAGGGAAGAAAAGTTCAACAACAAAGAAAAAAAGATCTCAAAGGCCATAGGCTAGAGCCAACACTAAAACAACAAAGAAATAGCAGATCAAAGTTAAGGGAACATCAAACTTTGAAATTCTACATGTTAAATGTAAGGATTATCTAGCTATGTGGATATTTAGACTTAGATTGGGCGAGCCATACAATGATAGGAAATCTACATCAGCTTATGGGTTTAGTCTTGGAACAAAAGCAATTTCTTGATTCAACAAGAAATATGGAGTTTTGCTTTCCTCCACAAAAGTAAAATACAAAGGAGTAAAAGGGGCATGCGAAGTGGTTTGGCTTAGAAGAATGTTAACAAATTTACAAGTTCATGAGATTGAGCATGCAATACTTTTCTACAATAACCAAGGAGTTCCCAAGCTTGCAAAGAATCCCATATTTCATGAGCAAACAAAAGATGTTGATGCACATTGTCATTTCATTTGACATGTTGTACTGACATGTTGTACTAGATGGAGAAGTTGAACTTTGTTGCACCCCTAGAGAACTCAATGTTGTACTTATCTTGTTGGCGTTTAAATTAGCACCTCTGGAGTGCTGATTGTAAACGTTCAGCTATTTCAAATGTTTTGCAACACTTCTTCGTTATTTAAAGAGGAGAAGTCCCTCTCTGCTGGGAGCAATGCGTAGGGAAAGAGGGAAATGTTAACTAAAGAGTTCCTATCTTTTTATTAGCCCGGTGACAAGACACAAGGGTGCACAAACACAATGCGCCCGTAGCTAAGCTTTTCTCTGGTTTGAGATCTGTACTCGACTAACTAGCTTCTATCTATCAATACCTTCAAAGGTAAGCGAGCATGAGGGTAAAGGAGGGAATGGGTTGGTTGGATCACACGAGGTCGCCCGTCTCGAGAATTGTAGCCAGGAGCTCTGAACTCAGTACAGGATGAGGTTGAGTACAACAAAACCTCTACAGTAAAGCTAGATCTGAGACGCCAAAGGAGGAGGACTCCTATCCGAGGTATGGAGCTTAGGAAATGAATTTACTAGAAACAACAAAATACGATGCCTTGGCTTGAGCTTGCTAAGGAGGAGGGACCTATCAGTATAGCTTGGAAGTCAACACATTAAACAACATCAAGCGATAAGCATCAATAACAAATATCAAGAAGGGAGGGACTCCTAGGAGAAATGAGACATAGGATTATTAGACACAAGGCGTAGACACTTAACTCAAATAAGATGATCAAAATGCAGCCTTCTGATATTCGCTTCTTCAATGGCATCGAACCACAAAAGTTGGGAAAGCAAAGGCGAAAATCATGCACAATTACAATGCGTCCAACTGAACTCTCATCCAAGAGTGAACAAGTATTCGCTTTCAAAGCTGTTGGCAACAATGGCGCAGCAATTTTGCATAGCAAGCAAAAGTTAAACAAATAATGAGCCCAAGGCTCTTATTTATATAACTCAAAGGAGTGGGCAACCCCAAAATCTCCTTGAGTTAACAATGAGTTCTTGCCAATCAATTAGCAAGATTTATTCCTAAAAAGGGGGAACAAGCAGTTAACTGGAAAACTACTTCAGTAGACTGAAAGTAAACAAAAGGTGAACTTTAATGAAAGTATCCCTCCAAAATAGACATCCACATTTAGTGGAGATCTAAGATCCACAAATCATGGAAGCTGATTAGACATCCTTAATCAGTGGGATCTGACAATGCATGATTTAAGGGGTATGGAGTTAACTTGGAAAGGGACCTCAAGTTAACTCCAACTACATTTAATGCCTTCTTGAGTTGACTTGGAATGAGGCATCAAGTCAACTCAAGTCTCATGAATGCCACTTGGAGGGTGTATGGCGTCCTTCCTAGGTGTCTGACACCTCATCATCACTTCCGGTCAACAGCTTCTTGATCTGTGTTGACTTCTTCTGTTTTCAAATAGTCAATGTTTTGATGACACGCCATCTCCTCTTCTTGTGCAAGTTGTTGCTCTTGGTAACTTTTGGCGGCTCCATGCTTGGAATGACCTCTTCGCAGCTGGTAAGCCAAGGTGCTTACTGCCATGCGGGAGGTGGTAATATTGGTCTTTTTGCTGCAAGATCAGCCTTTCTTTCTTCTTCGTCCAGAGTAATTGCTGCGGCTCTCCACTGAGCGGGAGATGTATTCTTTTCAAAGATAAAGATCCGCAAACTGCTGATGATGTCCGTTTGCTCTCCAGCAATGTGTGTAAGATATGGTTGGAGAGTTGCTGGTGCAAGGTTTGGTTGTTCAATTGGAGCCCAAGGACGCCAAATTTTCATTCTATGAAGAAGAACTTGCCTGTTGGTATAAATACGGATGTTGGACAACCTAAAGCAATAAGCCTGTAGAAATTATTTTCGGAAAAAATCTGGCACATAGGTTTTCTTTCGTGCTTCAATGTAAACCCGAGTTCCTCCTCATTTGATTGCAGAGCTTTTTAGGAAAAACCCCAAAATAGGGGCAGCAAGTTTGTGATTCTGAAATTTGGCCGTGGGTTTCCACGGAAAATGATTTGAATCTACCAGTTGATCTGATCACGATGCCGATGGCACCGCGTCAAATGCAGAAAACCTAAGACGAGAAGAGAGGAAGTAGGCATGGATTGGAGTTATCACGGGATTGCCGAAAAATCTATCCTGCAGGTCGATCTCAAAGCCAGCAATCCCTCTTACGCCCGGTCTGCCAAGAAAAATTGAAGAGCGGATGTATTCCGGATCTATCAATGGCGTCCTTGAGAGCTTGTAGTTTGTTTTTGATCTTTTATCCTGCAATGAAATAATGAAATGGGACGCCTTCACCTTGAATATGTATGTTTAAGCTTCAGATCCACAAATTTGGGGACCTAACACAAGCTCAAAAGGTGATTTGGGCTTGATCTAAAGTTGAAAAGGTGATTTCCACTGATCGTGGAGCGTTTTAGCCAACTTTAACTCAAAAAGCTCTTGACTTAGTCAACAAATTGACCTTTGACTTCCTTTAGGCGTCCCTTTTGGTTTCTTGCAAGTTTTTTACTATTTTCTTTCTTGAACAACCTCAGTTTGATCCTGAATCTGGCTTGATCTGTTGATCCACAGGGATAATCTTTCAACTGGGAACGGATTAAGCGAAAGAAGTGCACCGAGGGAGACATGAAGATGAAAGAGATTAGGGCTTCAAAGAATGGCTTCCACGAAAGGGTGCTTTCGCTGTGGTGGTTTTCAGTCTTAGTTCTTCAACTTTTAAATGACCTCTAGATGCTGCTTTTGATGCGGATTTCTCATTGATGGGTGGAGATGATTTAAAACTTGTTGATGTCTCATGTTACCCAACTTCTGATACGCCAAAAATGACTGACCTCAGAAAACCTAGATCTCAATTTAGGGTTCCTTTATTCAAGGGCGCCCCTCCTTGAAAAGGGCGCTTTTGCCTTTGGGCCTGATCATCTTCATCTGAAAAGTTGCCTACTTTGATCTGGATTACCCGTTGAATGCTTTGACAGATGTTGATGCTTGCAGTTGCGTTTCCGAGATCTACTTGGGCTGAGAAGGTTATCCTGGGAAGCCTTTTGTCATTGGTCAGCATCTGGAAGTCCAAAAGAAAGGGCGCCTTTCTTTTGAAAAGGCTCTTTTTTCTTAGAACTTCGCCGTTAATTGTGGTTTCCTGACATCTCCTCAACTGCCTCTTTTTGCTTCGTCAGCCGCTGCTCGTGATCTATTCATCGGATGATCTAGATGTTTGTTTTACTTTTGAGCCAGCAATCAAACGTCAAGAATGACTGCTTTGGATGATCTTACTGACTGCATTTGACCTTTAAAGATCATGGGCGCCCCTGCTTGAAAAGGCTCTTTTCAGCACGTGAACTTGTTTCTCCTTTGTAACGTTTCCAGAGTTAGTCAAATCTCGACCTTTTTCAATTTTAGAAAACTCCTCCGTCGAAGATCACCATTTCTTCATGTCTCACGTTCATCGTGTATGGATGTTTGGGAAAATGACTTAGGCATTTGACTGCATAGCCTCCTCTTGGCAGCAAGGTGTGCATTCTCCAGACTTAGTCAATTTTCAGCACTTTTCATTTTTTGAAAATCCCCTTCATCAAACAGCATCATTGTAGACCTTTTCCGCCATGGTTGCGTCGTTGAAGCTTTTGAAGGTTAGCTTTCAGCACCTGGTACTAGCCAATCTGCCATAATGGCCGTGGAGCTCCTAACTTTGTTCCTGAAAAATAGAAATAGACCCACCAGAGGAAAACATGTCTTTTGATGATTCTAACTTGACCAATGTGATCGTGAAGCCTTTTAACCCTATCAAAATCATTTTTAATCATTTTTGGGAAGGTCCTATTTTCGGGGGTTTTCCCTGAAAATAGGGGCAAAAACCCTAATTTTCAAATTTTCAGAATTTTGCACGTGTTCCTTGACAGAAACCCACCAAGATTCTATGATTGGTTTGACCTAAAACTGACTTAACATGGCATTTTAACAAGATTTAGCTCAATTTATACAGAATGCCAAAAAATTAATTTTGGGTACAACATAGGCTTCGTCTGGTGACCATGTCGGATACCTACGGCATAGGAGAACCAAGAATCTCAAGTTTCGTAGACCAGTATATCTAATCAGTTGGGTAACGGAGTTAGGACTTTAGTTCCATACATACCTAAAAATAGAGTTCACCTTATTTATTGGATTCCCCAATTTATTCACCTACGACAAAACATCTAAGAAATCACCTAAAACACGACAATACTTTACAGAACGGGGAAATACATAACAACATAACACTTAAAGCAAAGAAAAATTATTTTACAAAGAACTCACCCCATCCCCAAAGGGACGAAATGCTTCAAGTATTGCCTGCTTCATGGCAGTGCAAAGAGCCTCCCATCGATGCTGCTTCAGCCTAAAAGGCTTTACTTCTTTTCTGATGGGAATTGCAGGAGACAATCCCTCTGGGATGAAGATTCTCAGGTATTCATATATCCAAGCAAAAGTACTCTGACAGAAGTCAGAATATGATGCAAATGGGAAAGCTGATACCCCTGAGGCATTAGTTCCGCTATAGTTCATCCTCGGGATATTGAACTCTTCAAACCAGTTGATTGAGTTCCAAACTCGATTTCTATAATGCCACAGGTGATCTTTGCTGACCTGAAAATATCCATTAACCAGCTCACAAATCAGCTCCAGATCGCCTTTAATACATAGGAATTTGATTCCCATGTCTTCGGCATCTTTGACGCCTAATAAAAGCACCTCTTTCTTAGCCTCAGTGAATTCCAATTTCACAGGTGAGTGCAACTGTTCTTTAGGGGAGATGATCACTTCCCCTGCTTCTGAACTTGTATTTGAACAACCTCTATCGAACTGTGTTGTCCATGACCTTGCGTCCTCTGTTAGTCTCTTTTCAGAACAAACAATGTTTTGATCTTCAGTTTCTATCTCTGCCAGAGTCACATAATTACCGGGACGTGTTTCAGGCTTTGCTCCTGCTGGAACAGATGACTTGAGCACACCTTGCTTTTTCGCGACATTGAGAATCTGATCTATTTGTTCTGGATGGTTCTGAAGATATTCCTGTTGAGAGATTTGTATCTGGGTCTTCATCATGGAAGCTACGATGTCAAAATTTGCTGAAGACGTCTCTTGAGCAACTGGCACAGCGTTCTTCTGTGAAGATCTGGGATTGGAAGTGGAAGGCACCTCTTCACCCTTTTCGTTTGATTTCCATCTTTCTTCCTCTTCTTTCTGTGCTTTCAAGTGTTGAACACGTGTAGTCACAGGCGTTGAAATTTTTTTATGATTCACCGCAAGAGAATACTGACGTAATGCTTCTTTTTCTTCTTTAATAACGGGTTCGAAGTTTCCCGTTGCGGAGTCGCCATCGAAGTTGTCCGTCTGTGGTAAGACAACATTCGAACTTGTTGGTACAAAACTAGAACTGGGAGTAGCTTCAGCGTATCCCATGATTTGGTTCATTCTTAGATTCTCAGGACACGTGGATTCGGTATGTTCATCACTGTCATGGAAACAGCAAAACACTGCACTGTGTGCAGCTCCAATCATTGGTTTTGATGGAGGTGCTGGCAACCGTGGCTGAAGATTGTCTCTCTTTGACTGGTACGGTTGCTGAGCTAGAGATCTGATAGAATCTGTTTTCATCAAGCCGGAAGTGATCATATTATCCTCCAACCTGATGGCGTGTTCTTGTACACTCTTCAACTCTAATTCTTTCGCCATCTTTAGGAAGAAGGCTATCTCTGATGGAAGAGCATTTATGAAACAGCTTATCAGGATCTCTGGTGATGGATCTAGCGTAGAAGAAATTCTTGTAACAAGACGATTAAATCTTGATACAAATTCCCTCATGTGTTCATTATGTTCCATCTTTGAATTTGCGAGCTGGGCAAACAACATATGATTGTCTTCAGCGGGCTTGAATCTTGCCAAAAACTTCTCGCTCATAGTTTCCCAGCTTGTAATAATGCCTGGCTTCAGGTGACTGAACCACTCAGCAGCATCTCCAACAAGAGTCTCCACAAAGAGACGCACTGCGATGTCTTCATGTGGTACATGCAAGATGGCGCAAGCTGTTGTGAATGCAGCAAAATGTTCATCTGGGTGTTGACTTCCATCGCCATGAAATTGGGGAAAGTGTTTCCTTGACCCTTCAGGTAATTCATGATTTACCTGAAAAGACAAAGGTCCAATACTATTACCCCAAGGTAATGAAGGCGGACGCCTCTTGCCAGCATTGTTGTTGTTACCATCCATTGCTTCTTGTATGGATCATGCAATTGGATGCCAAATGATCATTCCCGTGACATAAAAGCGTTAGCTTTTCTTGAAGTTTGATGCCTCGTTGCCCCACGGTGGGCGCCAGAAAACTGTTGGCGTTTAAATTAGCACCTCTGGAGTGCTGATTGAAAACGTTCAGCTATTTCAAATGTTTTGCAACACTTCTTCGTTATTTAAAGAGGAGAAGTCCCTCTCTGCTGGGAGCAATGCGTAGGGAAGGGAAATGTTAACTAAAGTTCCTATCTTTTTATGCTTCAGGGACACAAGAATTGCACAAACTGTCTTGTGATAATATCTCACAGTTACCAGTCTCTTCTGACTAACTAGCTTCTATCTATCCAATACCTTCAAGGTAAACAGAGCATGAAAATTACCCAAGGAAGAATGGTTGGTTGGATCACACAGTCGCCCGTCTCGAGAATATGACCCGAGACTCTGTCTGAGTACACAGGGATGAGAGGTTAGTAAACAAACATACCACCTGATGAAGCTTCCAGATACGAGACCTGCCAAGGAGGAGGACTCTATCCGAGGTATGGGCTTAAGAAATAGTTTACTAGAAACAACAGAATCACGATGCCTTGGCCAACGAGCTTGCTAAGGAGGAGGGACTCCTATCCGAAGTATAGCTTGGAAGTCAACACATTAAACAACATCAAACGACAACTGTCAATAACAAATATCCAAGGAGGAGAGGGACTCTATCCGGGGAGGAAATGAGTTATTAGACACAAGACGTAGACATAACTCAAATAAGATGATCAAAACGCAAGCGCCTTCTGATATTCTTCTTCAATGCTTCATCAACGAACTACAAAAGTTGTGAAAGCAAAGGCACGAAATCATGCACAATTACAATCGTTCAACGAACTCTCATCCAAGAGTGAACAAGTATTCGCTTTCAAAGCTGTTGGCAACAATGGGCAGCAATTTTGCATAGCAAGTAAAGTTAAACAAATAATGAGCCCAAGGCTCTTATTTATATAACTCAAAGAGTGGGCAACCCAAAATCTCCTTGAGTTAACAATGAGTTCTTGCCAATCAATTGGCAAGATTTATTCCTAAAAGGAAGTGGAGTTAGCTGGAAAACTGCGCCCGATGGTAAATGTAAACAAAGGTGAACTTTAATGAAAGTATCCTCAAAATAGACATCCACATTTGAGTGGAGATCTAAGATCCTAAAATCATGGGTGATTAGACATCATGTCGGTGGGATCACGTATGCATGATTTAAGGGTATGGAGTTAACTTGGAAAGGACCTCAAGAGTTATCCAACTACATTTAATAGCACCTTGAGTTGACTTGGAAAGAAGCATCAAGTCAACTCAAGTCTCATGAATGCCACTTGGAGGGTAGGACGTCCTTCTTAGGTGTCTGACACCTCATCATCACTTCCAGTCAACAACACCTTGATCCATGTTTTGACTTCTTCCGCTTCCGAATATTCAATGCTTTGATGACACGACATCTCTTCTTCTTGTGCAAGTTGTTGCTCTTGGTAACTTTTGGCGGCTCCATGCTTGGAATGACCTCTTCGCATCTGGCAAGCCAAGGTGCTTACTTGCACCATCTTGGGAGGTAATATTACTGTGCCAAGATCGTACTCTTTCTTCGTCGAGTAATTCTTGTCTCAGCGGCGGGAGATGTATTCTTTTCAAAGATAAAGATCCGCAAACTGCTGATGATGTCCGTTTGCTCTCCAGCAATGTGTGTAAGATATGGTTGGAGAGTTGCTGGTGCAAGGTTTGGTTGTTCAATTGGAGCCCAAGGACGCCAAATTTTCATTCTATGAAGAAGAACTTGCCTGTTGACTGTAAACACGGATGTGTTCAGACAACTTCCTAAAACCCCTGAAAATAGCGCCCTGCCGAGAAGTATTTTTCCGGAAAAAATCTGGCACATGGGTTTTGCTCGTGCTTCAATGCTGAACAAACCCAGTTCCTCAAAAATTTGATTCTGAAACTTTTTCGGAAAAACCCCCAAAAATAGGGGCAGCAAGTTTGCTGATTCTGGAAAATTTGTCGAGATGGGTTTCTCTCGAAAATAATGCTGAATCTACCCAGTTGATCTGATCTGATGTAGCCTGTTGCTTTTTCTGTCAAATGCAAGAAAACCTAAGACCAGAAGAGAGGAAATAGACAGAAGATGGATTGGAAGTTTTATCTGATTCCCTGAAAAAAATCTATCTCTGGGTCCAATCCTCAAAATAGCAATCCTCTTTTGCTTCAGATCTGCAAGAAAAATTGAAGAACGGATGAAAACCTTGTTCAGATCTATCAATGGCGTCCTTGAGAGCTTGTGGCTGTTCTTGATCTTTTATCCTGTGTCATGTCCCCTTCTCAGTGACATCTCTCAGAGGACAGGATTGGCCTATCACACGACCCTCGTAGGCTGATTGTTTGGATAGAGGGTCACTTCGGAGCTTGGCTCAGCTTCAGTTTGCAGAGATTGATCAGTGGTCTTTCGTTCTGGCTCATTCAGAGGCTTTTTGTAGAATTGCTATTTTTAGCAGTTCCTGGCAGGCAGTGTGGGACCCCTGCTTTTTTTAGCAGTAGGGCTTTGGCGACATCCGGAATCACTTCAGAGTTCGTCAGCATCAGACGGATCAGAAATCAGATGAGTAACGAGGAAAATATTAATATTTAATTGTATTGATTAAATATTAATTATTTAATGATTTATAATATAAAGTTACAATTTTACATTATAACTTAAGTGATTGCCTTGAGGGGTGCGCCCATCATCAGAAGGGGCCAGTTTGACATTTAAATTATATTAAAATATTCAGCTGAGAACTAAGGAGAAATTAAAAGAATTAAAAGTGAATATTTTAATGAAACCCTATTCTTGAGGAAATCGCACTTTTCAGCTTATTAGTGGATTTGCCTTGGTTTCGGAGCCATTATGTGATTATTGATTTTGAGAGACTGATCAAATTGATCTGAGCCTGAGACTTTAGGGTTTCGTGTTCGACTTCCTTGGGGAACGAGCCATCTCCAGCGGAAAGCAATTCAGAGAGTGTGCAATATCACTTGATCTATTGCCAACAGAGGTTTTCTCATTCAGAGTAAACTACAGAGCTTCAGAGAAATCGATATCGTCAGAGATTCTTCAGTATTTGGTATCAGAGATCATCTATCACCTAGGGCACATCATATTCTGAGATTTAGACATTGATTGAAGGAGGACGTACAAACTTCAAAGCTGTTTCTGTTTGGCCGTACTTTCCTGTCAGGCCGTACCACCACAGAAACACGTGTTTATTCTTCTTGAGAGAAACGCCTCTCATACTTGCTTCAAACTTGCATCAAAAGAGGCGCCTACAGTGCTGGAGTCATATGCAGTCATCAGATAGCAGGAGAAGAGGATTATTTATTTCTGCCGTACAATTCTGTACCTTCAGCTGTAGCAGCAAATACCAGGTTTTTCTTCAATAAAAATATTGTTATTCTTTGATGCATGTTCCGGATCTTAATGTATTGTTGCCAGTTGAACAAATAAAAGCAACGCCTTCATTCTACAGTGTATTTTCTTTGCATATTAAAGATCTAGTATTTTTAGAGAATTTATTATTATTTCCTAGAATAGCCATACTGTTCATTTATTGTCAAAAACCCAAAAATTGCAAAAATCACAAACTTCAAAAAACCTTCTAAAACCTAAAATCACCGCCAGAGCAAAGGTTAGGGGAAACTAGGGTTTCTAGTGGTATCAAAGCTTAAATCCCGCCATCCCTGTAATGAGCTTATCACATGCAGCCGTGAGGAATCTGGATACATACGCTGTATTATACACGCATCGCCTTTGGATTTCGAAAGGCAACGCCTTTGCTTTCGCATACCTGTGATATCATGGCCGCATTGTGAATGATTAAAGTGGCCGAGATCCGACATACCGAGGGACAAGAGATCCCACGTAATAACAGTGGATCGCATGATGCTCGAGGTCTTCGCTTGCACTCGTGGATATATCGCAGGTGATAGCTTTACAATAATTGAGGTATTGCAGCAGCTTGACAAAGGGTACTCACAGATTAGGACTCGAGGAGGTCAGCTACTACATCGCGGACGGCGACAGAGGAGGCGGGTCACTCTGGAGAGCTCCTAGGACTATGTCAATGACAGCGCATAGGCCTACTAGGCCTACTAATGCAGACAGAGCCCTGGCGAGGCTTCTTTTGCACAGTGATGAGCATCGCAGGATCCGCTTTGCCGATAAACTTTATGGCAGGTGCAAACGAGGAGTGGGAGTTGATACCTCCTGCAGTCAGAGAACGGATCTCTTTTGACCGTTTTGTTACACAGAGGCGAGAACATAACAGGGCTCGACAGGACTGGAGACCCCGGCAGCAGAATAATGACCTCAAACATGCAACTAACAGGCTTAATTTGGCGATGTTTGATGGTAGTGGGAAGATGACTGCCCAAGCTTGGATTAGCAAGCTTGACACATTCCTCACTTTGCGTTCGATGGCTGAGCGAGACGCTATTAGATATGCTACACTGCACCTCGAGGGAGTAGCATACGACTGGTGGCACCACGGCATGGTGACCTTACAGCACGACAGGATTACTACCTACCAGGAGTTCGTGGATAGGTTGGTAGAGAGGTTTGACTGGAAGGATCCGGAAACCTACTTCCGAGACTTAGCACAGTTGAGGCAGAGTGGCAGTCTCGAGACCTATATCAGTGACTTTCAGAGACTATCCGTCATGGTTCCGAGCATATCTGAGAGGCGGTTGGTAGTTCTTTTCATGGAGGGTTTGACCGAGCCACTGAGAGGCTGGATCAAAGCCTTTGATCCTCCGTCATTACAGGAGGTGATGAAGAAAGCACGTAACATGGAGTTTGCAGCCCCGACAAATAAATTCAACTCCAGAGGTTCTTCATCATTTCGAGACAATAAGGGCTTTAATAAAAACAAGGAAAAATCTGATTATAACAAAGACAAATCAGATTTTAAAAACGATTCAAAAGGAAAATCAGCGTTCCCACCTTTGGATCGTGAGGCCCTGAATGACCTTCGCAGGAAAAAGCTTTGCTTCTACTGCAAGGGACCGTATGATGCCAGTCACGATTGCCCTCTAAGACCTAAGGGCAAGGCAAATCGTGTTATGTGGGCATACTATGAGGACTCAGAATCAGAAAATTCTGATCAGCCAGAGCATACAGATGATTCAGAGTCAGAGGCTCCAGAGCAGAGAGCAGAGATAGAGCCCGAGCTTCAGGTACAGGAGGCCCGTTTGTCTAGCATCCAGCAGGAGGGTTCTTTCAGGCTTCGAGGTGTATTAGCAGGTCAGAGGGTCATTACCCTATTGGATACAAGAGCCACACATAACTTTATAGATGCTAGATTCGTTGAGAAACGAGGACTCATTACTGAGGATTTCGAGGGCATTAGAGTCAAGTGGCAGATGGATACACTTTGAGATGTGAGCGCATGATTAGAGATCTCCCTTTACGCTTGAACAACTATGAGTTCAAGGCCGATTATTACGTTGTTAATATGGGAGACATTGACTTGGTCTTGGGAATGAAGTGGTTACACTCATTGGAGGAGGTCACACTTCGTCTCAAGGATATGGAGATTCGTTTTGAGGTCGACGGGAAGACACACATCCTTAAGGCAATACGGGACAACGACCTTAAAACAATTTCCTTTCGCCGAATGGAGCGGCTCATGCGTCATGACATGGTAGAGTGGGCTGCAGAGTGTCATCTAGCACCTTTACAGGAGGGACAGCAAAAGACAGAGTATCATCCAGACATCCAGCAGTTGAGAGTCAAGCATGACAAGGTGTTCAGTGATATTCCACCAGGTAGACCTCCAGACAGAGGGATAGAGCACATCATTGAGCTTGAGGAGGGTGCGAAACCCGTCATGATAACTCCTTACAGGCATCCGAAAAGATTGAAGGATGAGATTGAGAAGACTATAAAGGAGTTACTTGCTATGGGTCACATTAGACCGAGCAAATCACCGTTCGCCTCTTCTGTTGTATTGGTGAAGAAGGATGGAACGTTACGCATGTGCATTGATTACAGGGTCCTGAATAAGAGAACAATTAAAAATAGATACCCGATACCGAGGATAGATGAGCTTATTGATGAGCTCCATGGTGCCTGTTATTTCACGAAGATTGATTTACGGTCGGGTTATCATCAGATCAGAGTCCGCGACATGTATAGAAGACAAAATTCTCGCGATGTCATTGTGGGCACTTCGAAGTTCAGAGGATGCCATCAGCTCTTACCAACGACCAGCCACTCTTTAAATCTATGATGAACCGTGG
>VDFB02240069.1:0-12804 GCA_007258455.2 Sequoia sempervirens
GGCCAAAATGCGCCCAAGCTAGAGAAAGTCAAAGGAAGTCAACGCCTTTTCATTCTTCTGCCTAGCCCAAATGCGCCTTCAAGGCAATGCCAAGCACAAAAAAATTCTAAGTGTGAGAATTCATCCTTCACCTAGGCTAAAATGCGCCCAAAGTGCAAAAGTCAAAGAAAAGTCAACAATGCTCATCCAGTACCTAGGCCAAAATGCGCCCACCTTGAAGCATGAGAGCTGGAAAATTTTCTAAGTGTGAGGATATCCTCTTGCCACCTCAAAATGCGCCCAACTCATGGCCCCATGTTGAAAATTTTTCTAAGTATAAAACTTTGTCCCTCACCTATGCTAAAATGCGCCCCTCACATGCAAGCAAATCCAAAAAGTTTCTAAGTGAGAAACTCGTCCTCCTCTCATGTTGAAATGCGCCCAAAAGAGGGCATGTCAAGACAAAAATAAGGCAAAGTCAAGCTGGTCAACAAGTGTTCATCCTCCTCCATAGGCAAAATGCGCCCAAATGCATGCATGTCAAGACAAAAAGAGGGAGGTGAAAGGTCACAAAGGACGTGGTTATGAGTTTCATCCTCCATCAAGACCAAAATGCGCCCAAGGGAGAAGTGGGTCAACAAGTCAACAATTCTTATCCTTCAACTACATGAGAATGCGCCCAAGATGAAAACAAGTCAACAAGTCAACATTTTTATCCCTCACCTATATGAAAATGCGCCCAAAACAAAGCATGTGAAGACGAAAAAGTGAAGTTGAAGAGTCATCCTCCTTGCATGCCTAAATGCGCCCAAGTTGAAGGTGGAAAAGGTGAAGATAAGGTGGTAAATAAGGTGAAAGGTAAGTGAATACTTCAAGGCGTGGTAGAGGAAGGGTGAGTGCTAGGCGTGATTTTGAATTTCCTCAAGTGTTACATGCGCCCAAGGTGGTAGGTGTTGGAAATTTTTCCTAAGGTACGAAGTGCTGAGTGATAAAATAAGTAAAGGCGTGGAAATAGAAATCCTTTTGCAGGTATAAAATGCGCCTAAGGTCTTGATGATAGTTGCTAAGGCGTTGGAAATTTTATGGAGAATAAAATACAAAGGATGAATAATGCATGCCTAGGCGTTGAAATTGCCAGACGAAAAATAAATTAAGTGTGATGCGCCTTCAAGAGAAATTTTCTAAGTAAGTTGATGAACTGAAATTTTCCCTCGCAGGCAAGGTGGACAAAGTTGAGTAAATTTTCCTAAGGCAAAATTTTCAAGGTGATAAAATTTTTTCTAAGGCACAAATATTTTCTTCCTCTAGAAAATGCGCCTAGACTCTGAGGTGGTGAAATTTCTCAAGATGTGAGCAAAATTGTCGGAAGTGAAGTCAGAGAATACCAGCTGCACAGAGTGGATAAAATATTTTCAAGTCAGAGCAACAGGATTTTCACAGATATGAAGAACGGAATCAAATTTGTTAGAAAAAATTTATTTTTTCCAAGGTGCAAATTTCAAGAAAATTAAATGAACCCGTTCGTTGGGTACCCATGGGTTCGACGCGTTCTGAAAGAAATTTTCTTCTGGGTATCGAAGATTATCGATGAGGAATGGATTTTAAGGTCTTCCACAGCTTGCCGAGGTTTTTGAGATAAAGATTTTGATGGGCACCGGATTGATGAATTTTCCTAAGGGAAATTTGAAAAATTTTCTAAGGCAAGGTGAAGAAAATGTGTTTTCAAGGTGAAATCCTCCAGGCGATGAATTTGAAAAGGAGGCTGCTGGGTGAACTTGCTCAAATCCGTGAAGATGGTCTTCTTGAGCGAGAGGTGAGCGAAATTGGGTATCAAAGCTCCGATTAGTGAGGCCGGAGTTTCCTCAAGATGATCGCCCTTGAGGAAGATGGGTTGAAAAGAAATTTGGCTAAGGCATGAAGAATTTGAACTTAAAAGTTGGCTATTGGCGGCAATGAACCCTTGGAAGTTAGAATGTGCATCAAGTTGAGTAAAGTTGAATTTATATTATGAAATGCTTTAATTATCTTCTCCTTGCTTATTTTTGCGAGGAAGAGCATTTGAGATAGCCAAAGGCTTACATGCTGATAGTGATGAAGTGGTAAAAACACGATGATGACCCACAACCTTAGCGAGGAAGAAGATAAAGTTTTGAGTTTCACATGAAGGAAGAAAAAGTTGCAAGAAATTGGCTAAGTGTTAGCTCAAGTGACAAAGAAGTTGAAGAGCAACGTCAAGAAAGAAGATCAAGGACAGTGTGAACGCGTCTACAAGCGGAATCTTCTAGAAGACTGATTGTGGGCATTTATTGCCTTTGCTATTTTTGGGAGTGAGTGGGAATCTTTGATTCATTTAATGTACCACTCCCTACTCTGGCAGTTTTTAGGGTTAGGGCTGAGGTGGCACAATTTTAGCCACTCTATTGATTGTAACCCTAGCCGTCTTTTGGGACTTGGCTAGCTATATAAAGAGAGGAGTCCCCCTCATTTGTAACTCGGTAGAAGCGGGTAGAAAGATTAGGAGTGACATGAGGAGTAGAGGACAACTTAGCGGAGTAACTTAGTATAGATTGATAGTGTAGTTTGAAGAGGAGGGAAAGTTTTCCCTTTGAAAACTTTGTAAGAAATTGTTGTGAACACTCTCTCAATAAAAGAGTTTTTCATTGATGGTGAATTTCATCTTTGTTGTGAGTAGCTAGCAAGGTTTCTTCGTCCTTCCGATTCAAATGGTAGCATAAAATAGTTAAAAGTAGTATAATTTTCATTCCATGCAAGTAGATGTTAACTGTGGAATGTGGTGTTCGATCTAAGCAACTTCGTCTATCCATACCACTAGTGTATTTGCTGATGGTGAATGCGCCTTGTGTGGTCAACTGGAAACGTTTGGGCCTAACTTCAATCACAGTTTGAATGATGGTATGCGTCGTTGTGATGGTATCTTCATGTCAAGTGGTGGTTTTGAACATCTTTAGTCATCTCCCTTGAAGATTGCACCGACTCCGTGGAAGCTGTCCGATGCGAGGTAAAGCGAAGTCCGGTTAGAAGTTTGCTGAAGTCAAGCTCCATATCCCACGCCTTAGAATAGATTTAGACCCTCTAAACCCTACCCCATTTCAATTCAGTACTTTCTGATTAGAATAGGAAGCCCGCGCTTCATAGACAAATCTTTCGAGCATTTGAATTCCTTTCTCCGCTGCTGAACAATTCCGTAAGTCCCCTTGAAATACCAGCAACCGTCCACCTCGAGGAAAGCTGAACCTATGCACTAAAAGACCTTGGGTTGAGGCATACGAACTTTCTTGCAATCTTAGGCGTCGCGAAATACTTTTGATCAAGAGAATAGGGAAGCCGTTGGCAACTTTATTACGGGTTGAGTGCGGTCACGAAAAACACATCAACAGGTCACATTTGACTCACACTCAGGAGATTGTGGTTCAATCCTTCAACATATAAGACATCCTTAGTTTTAGTTTTTCCATTATCCAGACTAAGTGTTCCTTTACCTTTTATGCTTGCCATAGCATTGTCCCCAAGTTTCACCATTCATTCACTTTCTTTGGAGAGAGAAATTCGCTTTTGTCACCAGTCATGTGGGTTGAACAACCACTGTCAACATACACATTTGTCTTTCTCATCTTGAGAATGTAGTGCAACTTGTACAAGCATGTATTTCTCTTTCATTTCTTGTTCCTTCTTTTTCAAAAACTTGTTTGATTCATCCTTTTTCTTGTCACAAACATACTTCTTATTTTGTCTCAGAGGCTCAAGAAAAATTGTTTTGCAAAAACATGTGTGCCAAAATTGTTCCACTTGTGACATGATGTTATAATCCATCAGAGGAGCAAATGAATTATAATTCCTCTTTGTGAATTCAAAATCATTCCTTGTGCGAACTCTACAATTTACTACTCTATGCCCAAACTGATTACATGAAAAGCAATAACCATGGAAAGAATATTGGAACCTGGTTGATTGTGGCTTCCTTTGAGGGAAGGACCATTTGAGGTTGTCCTTGTTAGTTCTTTGAAACTGTGAGGCTTTATCCTCCTTGTTTTCCTCTTTGTTTGCCTCCTTTTTGCTTTCTTCTCTTTTATTCTCTTCTTTGTTCACCTCCTTTTTGTTTACCTCTTTGTTGGAACTTTTGAGGGCTGTAGCATAATTTTTACTTTCCAACTTCTTTGTAGTTTGTGAATTTTCGCCTTTAAAACCAAGACCACTTTTGATGAATGGTGATCTTTGTGAGTTGATAAGGTCCTCTAACATTTCAAAACTCTTATTAAACTTTATGTTTTTGTTGAGCTGATCTTTAGTCTTTTCTAGCTCCTTAAGAAAACAATTTCAGATTCAAGCTTCTCACACTTTGATTTTTCCTTTATTTGATCTTTTTAAACATCTTCGATGCATTTGGCTTCTTCAGCTTGAGTCTTCAAATCCATAATTATCTTTTCAAAAATTTCACTGTCTTCTCGAATTTGGTCTTTCAACTTTGAATTCCACTTCTTTAGTCTTTTGGTTTCATCTATTGTAGTGTCCCTCCATTTCAACCGTCTTGGATTTTGAGTAAGTTTGTTTGGTTATATTGCATTGTCTATTCGCATTTAGTATTACATTGTTAAAAAGAATATTACCCCCTCACTTTAAGATAAAAGTCATATTGAATTTAAATAAGGGTATGCAAATGAAGTAAAGTTTAAGCAAATTGATTTCGTAATTACTTGATTCCTATTAAATAAATAAAATGGATATTCTCTTCCTTACTTTAAATTCCTTTTAAATTAAATATATAAATACATGGAATAAGTTATTAAATATAAAAGGAACTCAGTATTATTATTTTAAATTACATCTTATGATAAATAGGACTTTTGATACTTAAAGTATATATATATATAATTGACATAATAAATAAAGCTGATAAAAGTACCTTTTTGGTCCTACACCCACCCTTGCATGTATCCCCACCTGGCTTCAAGGCACTTCCTCTAGGTTCCTCGTGGCTTGCCTAAGCATCTTCATTATGTCAAGGAATTCACGTGTCTTTTGGGGAGGGCGTTGTTATTCTGCATGCTTTTTTTTTGGGGAAGGCTGCTGACAGATGGAGGATAATCCAGACTGGAGAGGAGAACAAACTTCTTGTCCAGGCGTCCTCAGGTTGGAGGGGAGGTATCTTGCATATGCTTCCACAGATTGCATACATTTTGCGGGTAGAGCATTTAGAAAAAAAACAAAAGAAAAAATGGGAGAGAGGTTATCAGATGCTCCTTCAGTTATTCTTTGATGGATGTGTCCACCCTGATTTCATGGTATCCCATGAGACAACAACTTTTGGGGCATTATGTCAAGTAGTTCACATGCTAGGTCTACGCGTCCACACACTACAAACATACCCACGAGGAATTCTGGAAAAGACAGGTGTTGGGATGTTCTGCGAACAGTGTTAGAGTGCAGAAATCATGATCTATTGGTGCATGGTGTGAACCTTGTATGGCAGAGATCAGGCAGAATCCTCCGACCCACAGTGTGCAGATTATAAGTGATTATAACCCCTGCTACTGCATTGTTTCATAGGAGAAAAACGCAAAGCCTTGAGGTAAGTTTCTTGTCGGTTGCATTTGCTTGAAAGTTTCTAAAGCCTCATCAATAAATCCGTTTGGTGCTCAACTGAAATCATTGCAGTCCATAAGATGACTTCTTTCAGGCATCCTGTCAAAAGTACACGAGCCTTGCCTTTGTTTCCTCATTTTGCTCACATGACCAACGTAGCTTTTCCAATTGCAAATCTGACAAAAATCCCCTTCCCTGGCCACTGTGCTTGACAGATGTTCATATCCTGTTTCATAGCTCCCCTGTTGGCGTGGCAGGGAGGATATTAGCTAACGTTTTGTGAATGGGAATTTACACCTGACGATTACATTTGCTTAAAAGTTTCTTTCGCCTTCCTTTATCAATCCATTATGTACATATCTTGCAATCATTTCTGCCATGAGATGACATCTATTTGAGGCTTTCGGTCAAACAGCTGCGTGCCTGCCTATGTTTTGCTTCTGAATATTTTCACTCTCTTTGGTTTTGCATGCTCCCTCTAAGGCCTGCCAGGACACTTGCAATTGCAACACCTGCCAAAATCTCTGTGCTTTGGAAGATGTCCATATTCTATTCCAAAGCTCCCTTGTGTGGCGTGGTAGGAGGATGCTGGCTCCAATTGTAGAAGTTGGCTTTACTCCTGCCAATTACATTTGCTTAAAAGTGTTTAAGGCCACTCAACAAATCTATTTTATCACAAATCCTGTGATCACTGCATTCCGTGTGACCATATTTCTCTGAGACATTCTGTCAAGCAGTCGCGTACCTTGTCTGGGTTTCACATTTTGCTTACATACCTGTCATCGTAGCTGTAGAATGTAGATTTTGGAGGGTGTATAAATTTATATGATCTCCCAGATACTGTGGGCAACCCGTTACATCTGCAGTACTTGAAAACATCATGTTGTAGAGGTTTAAATAATCTCTCTGATCTCATTGTTAGCCTGTCTCAGCCGCCACACTTGAATATGACAGGAAGTTTAAAGGTTTAGATAACCCGTTTGATTCCATTGTCAATCTATCACAGCTGTAGAATCAGACTTTGGAGGGTGTATAAATTTAAATAATGTCCCTGACGCCATTTGCAACCTGCCACGACAACAACGCTTGAACATAGAAGACTGCAGAGGTAAAAATAGCCTTCCTGTTTCTATTGGCAACCTGTCACGTTTGCAGTACTTGAAATAGAATGTTATAAAGGTTTAAATAATCTCTCTGATTTCATTGTCATCTTGTCTCAGCTGCGGCACTTAAACAAGATAGGAAGTTTAAAGGTCTGAATAACTTGCTTGATTTATCCGACCATCTATCGTAGTTGCAACATTTTCAGAATCCAACTAAAAAGTTGTTTGAAATACCCTGCTGTCATCTTTCACCATCAATTTTAACATGCTTTCTTTCCTTGCGTAGCACAGTTAATGGTTTGGGTTCTCATTTAAATTAATCCTCACTAATAAACGTGCCTCTACCTGTTTCATTATTCTTCCCATGGTGGGTTGGGCGACTAAATTACCATAGACTAAAACTGATTACCACGTTTTGTATTGCTTTTAAAAAAAAAATTAGGAGGAAGAAGTCAAAATCTAAAAGCCATTCTCATTAAAATATACACTTTAGAATAAAATATAAGCTCTTTAAAGACCTAGTCACACTGAAATACACTCCTTAGAATAAAAGCTCTTAAGTAAAAATAAAAGGTATCGTGGGGTTTCCTTAAAGTCTTAGACTTCTATGTATTTATGATATTCTTAAAATAAGATGGAATATATGTATATAGATAGCTTCCCTTGTTTTGTATATATAACGATGAGTATTCATATAAATACATTATAATTGTAGTGTTGTTTTGTTTAATTTATTTTTAACTTTTATAATATCTTGTGTATTTAAATTGCAAACTGTGGTACTAATAAAATGTGTTCTTATAAGTTCATTAATTATGTTAAAAGACTTTTTAATGATGTAAAACTTAAATGTAAATTGATTGTTTAATGAATTTCTCCTTTTAAGAAAATATTTATAAGGAACCTATATGTAAGGGATGAATTCTTTTATTAATAATATATATAGTGATTATATGAGTAAAAATAGTCCTTTAAATAATACTGACTATTTAAGTAATTATCCTTTTAAGGATGTAGTTAATTAAGTTGAGTTTAAAAGAAAGAAATATATATATATATATAGAATTTAAGTGTAGATGATTTTTGAATGGGAATTTGGAAATCTTGTTATTTACTAAATTTTGTTTTTATAACAACGTTACTTCTATAAAGTGTTTTATTTATTACGTGTGGCATTTTATAGTCTTGTATCGTGTAGATTAGTATTCTTCAAGTAATCTAATTCGAGATAGATGTATTCATATAGTGGATTTATTTATTGAAAAGTAATTTTAGGGTTTACGGATTTAAGAGATAATGCTTTTAGATAAGGACTAGAAGGTTACTTAATAAAATAAAATAAAATAAAAATAAATAAATAACTCTTTTATTCAAGCGAGTAATAGGGGAAGAATAAGTAAAAGAAATTCGTATAAAATACTTGTATGCAAGCATTTGAGTATTATTGATATTCATGTGACTATTCAATATTTTTCAAGTTAAGGATGTAAATAGGTATGTTGGAAAATATTAGTGGTCATGATAGTCTCATGTGGGTGTTTGAAAAAGATTTAAGTATCCTAAATAACTAAATGGACCTAATGGGTAGCTTAATGTAAACGAGATTTTAAGGGTATAGTTGAATTTGAAATTGTACTAATTGGATATTTTATTTCTCTAATTGTGTTCTAATTCATAAAGAGATTAGTTTCTAAGATAGAGTTGATATAGTATTATCATTTCCATTTAACTGAATATCTATCTTTTGGTTGGTGCAACTTTTATTAGTTAGTTGATTTATCATTGCAAAGTAATTAGAAGTGTTGCCTTTATAGCATTAGGGTACACCATATATATAATCCTTCTAAAATTTACTAATGTATAGCCTTTGTGGTAATATTGTATAGTGAAGCTTTAATCCTAGGGTTTTCTTTTTTTTGGAATGGTTATTTCTTGGATGATAGAGTTTTCTTGAAGTATTGGTATATAATATTTTATTTTGATCAAATCAATAGCTTAATTGAATGTCAAATTCATTTGTAACCTTTGGTTGAGATCATGGATAAAATGGCTATTTGCTTGTTTGAGTTTCCATCATGTCTCTTTTGGATGAACTATCAATTGACTTAGCTATTGGTTATTGTGTTTGATCTTGTATGAAGATGATAATCTTTGAAAATGTTGGCTACTATTTCATTATGATATTGCCTTACTTTTCTCTTGTCATTTTGTGATTATGGAAGTTATTTGGTCATTTTGTGGATTCATGATGTGAGTCTTCCCTTTTGTGTTAATTTTGATTGAGGGGACTTTTTGCAATAACCTTCTTTTAGTCTCTTTTGAGATGGTTGAGAACCCAAGAATTTGAATTACCCTTTTGTGGGAGTTGGTGGATTTTTGATATTTTAGGCTTCTAGAGGCAATGGAGAAAACTTGAATTATATTGATTTTCCATGGTTGGACCTTTGTGATTCATTGATCCTAATTCTAATTTTGAGTTCTTGTGGGTGGTACCTCCTTTGTTCTTGTTTCAGTGATATGGAATGGGTTTGCGAGATGGTTCATGCCTCACATGTTTTGTATTATATTCACCTTGATTTCTATGTGAGATAAGGTACACCCCTTGCATGTTTTGGTTTGGGTACCCATAGGGAGAGTGGCTCTTCATGGGGGCCAACGCACAAAGGGGTTGTTAGGGTAACCCATGGAAGAGTTTCCTTAAAGAGTGATAATTTAATTAATGAACTGGTGGGTTTTGGGTAAATAAACATTTAACAAGATTAATTATGTTCCTCACCCATACCGTTAGTGCTATCATAAGGCTAAGGATGGGATGAGAAGACCTGGTTGGTAAGATCACTACCTTGTCCTCACAAAAGGTAAGTGGTTCCACATGAGTCACCCTATGGAGCGGTGCCTTGAGATAGGCTGCCTAGATAACCATAGATGGAGGCAGTACCTTGTGATAGGTTGCCTGGATAATCCATGTAAGGCCATGCAATGACACTCTCCTACAGTACCCGTTTATGTTCCCTTGTTTGGTTGCCTCTGGGAGTGTTGATTTAATTGTTGATGTTGTTGAGGCAATTGGTTCTTGGTGATTGTAGTTGAAGCCTCCAAATTCTATTTTTTTAGTGTTGCACACATGCCTCATGGAAACTTGATTGATGTTAATGAAAGGTGCCCTTGTTATTTATTGTTTTTTGATATTGCAATTTCATTTTAAGGCTTTGGATCCTATTGTTGTTGGCACCTCTTATGGTTATTTAGTGTTGAGCTATAATCTTGACATTTGGTTATGTTGGACTTTTCACTATTTTTCTTTGGCTAAGTGATGGCAGTGTTGTGGTTCGTTATCTTATGTTGATGATATCCTTGTTGTGGAGTTTGGTTTGCTATTGGTTCATTTGATTGTTTTGGATTGCGGTATGGGGATCTTTCTTGTCAACTCCTAGCACGAGGGGTGAACTTTCAAGTCCACATGGTCGGGTGGAACGTGCTATGCACCCCATTGGGTCCCCAGCTGAGGATCGAGATATGCAGATTGTGCCGCTTGCAGCGTCTCCAAAATTGTACCCAAGTCAAAGCCAATCTTGTTAATTTGTATTCACCTTTCTAGTTGTATCATTCTATCTTATTGTATTATTCCCATTCTTGTTGGGGAACACTTCTGTATCACTTTCACTTTTGTACGATGTAACTTTTATTATCATTGTAATGAATGCAATCTTTGACCTTAATTTATGATCTTTGTTGGATGCTTATCATGCTTGAAATGTATATTGATGCTTGGTACTATTATGAGAGTTCATTTCACAGTGTGCAATTCTTATTGGTGTGGAAATATTTGTAATTATGTTCATAGATGTGATGGATGGTTTTATATATATTATGTTGTGGATGTCTGATCGTCGATTAGTAACTCTATATAATGGTTAAGTGGGATACTTGTAGTTAGTTAAATATCATCTTGTTATGGGTTTACGTTAGTAATGTTGTCATGTGTACCCCAAAGGATGAGGTTTATGATATATATGTTTATCTGCAAAGTATGTGTTGGTTGTTCATGTTCATGTTATGTATTGCTTTACTTTCAAAAAAAAAATTATTGTGCTTTTACTGTAAGTTCTATAGTTGTCCTTTAGGGTTAGTAGAAGTCTCGTTTACATCTATGGGGCGTTCATAAGTTCTTCCTCAAAATCTGCTATAATATCTTTCGCTTTTGATTTCTTTGTTTTGCTTTATCTTCACCTAGAGCTTCTTCTTTTCATGGCCATGAAGAGATTTACCATTCTCCTCACCAGCACTTCAGACTTTCATCAGCACTCGAGGATGAACTATTGCTTTCTTGAACATACAGGCTCTTCATGTAACTTTGGAAATTCTTCTTCTTTTCAGATTTCCTTTGAGTAAACTTGTTATAATAATTTTTCTTGTCTTTTCCCTTGTCGTAATATACTTCTTCGCTGCTATCACTTCCAACCTATGGACATTTGGCAGAAAAATGACCTATATTACCACAATTAAAACATTTAAGAGTATGCTTACCTTTGTGCTCGATAGTTCCTTTATTGAATTTCTTTACAAAGTTAGCCTCTTCCTCATCACTTGAACTTTCACTTGATACGGGTCCTTCGTTTGTTATCCTTCATGATGCTTTTAAGGCAGCTTTTCGTTTTGATGATGTTCCTTTCTCAGTCCTCATTTTGTAAGCAGTAAGAATACCATGTAACTCATCCATCTTCAAAGCGTTGTTTGTCTTATACTTGTTTACATCCATCATTTCTTCAATGGCGGAAACTTTCGCATCATATCTCATGGGTAGAGATCTTAAAACCTTTTGCACAATAACCTCATCCTCAATATTTTTTCGAAGACAACGAATGTTTTTTACGATTTCATCCATGCAGAGAAAATAGGCAGCAACATTCTCTTCATCCTTCGCCTTCAAACTTTCAAATTGTCTTCTGTGGGTTTGGAGCTTTGCCTTTTTTTACTTTGTCATCTCCTTCATAAGTCCTTTGAAGCTTATCCCACGTCTCTTTTGTCAATGTGCAATGCATGATTTTGACAAATTCTGATTCAATTAGACCACTTAGAATTGCATTTATAGCTTTAGCATTGTTCTCACTTGCCCTTTTTCCAGCTTGATCCGTTGGTGGAGTAGATGGTGCCACATAGCCATCCATAATAGATAGACATATATCAAATCCATGAGCCATCAAATAAGTGTGTATCCTTATACTCCAAAATCATAGTTGTTCCCATTGAATAATGGTGCTCAATTTGAGGAAAACCCTTCTTGACTTGCCATGTGTGTTCTTAAGATCTTTCCTTCAATCAGTTAGGCTTTTTCGAAGGAACCCTCTTTTTCCAAGAAGGGGCGCCTAGCCAAGGGGAGGGGTCAGCCTCTAGAAAATATGATATATTAATTTGAATTTATATTTATTTCTGCTTCATTTCTGCTTTATTAAAAAAACGTCCTTTGACATCAATGACAACTTAAATGACAATATTTCCATCAGAGTTTACCCATTGTATATACAGTTGATATGGTTTTCTTGAATTTCTTTCTATTTTTTACTTTGCATGCTAAAAATCCTTTTTGTATTTGCTGTCATAGTGTTGTTTCTGGAGTATGCAATTGGCTTCTGTTTTAAAACTGTTTCAAATGGTGATTCCAAAACAGTATTTTTCTGGCGGTGCATAGTTTTGTTGTTTTATGAGCCTGCTTTTGCATTGGAATATATTATCCTTTTATTAATACAAAACTCTTGAAATTGTTTCACAAATACAACAATCAGAATTTTCTCTGTAGACAGTTATACTGCATTTTATGGTTCTTCTTAATCATTGAGTTCGTTATCCACATTTTGCTATTGTGATGTTGGGCTTATTGAGTATTTTATGTAATAATTATAATAAGAACAGGAATGATTTTTCTTTCTGTCACACAATATGTGTACACTCCTGGTGCTTCTTTCTCAGCCTCAAACTTTGTCCATTTTACTACTTTTGTTTCAGCACAATCTATTTAAATAAATGAGAACCACTCACATATATTAATATATTATTGGAGTTGTATAGAAGTTTTTTGAATTTTCCCTGAGATTTTTTCAAATGCTCATTTTTTAATAAGGTG
>VDFB02240071.1:7323-25770 GCA_007258455.2 Sequoia sempervirens
AAACCATTTCACTCAGAACTATTTAGTAGGCCGAAAGTGTGACACAAGTTTGTGCTTTTACCCATGGGCATGTATGTAGAGGATGTATCAAGTTGGAAGCATCTTGAATGATATGATAAATTGGTAAGACTTAGTTTTTATATGAAGTTTGTGGCAAAGATAATAAATGCTTGTTGCAATACAGATGGTTGTAGCTTAAATTTCATCTTTAGAGCTTTGGAAGGGGTGTTAAACGGCTTCATTGTCAAGAGAGGGTGCAAACAACATAGTGTTGGAGTTGATATTGAATCCCACAGTTCCCATAAATTATCTACAAAAAAAAATGTATCACATGAAGAGAGAAAAAACCATTGATTGTGCTACACAACCTTGATAATTGAGTTTATCCAAAAAAATCATATGAAATCTTCTCAATTATAGATTAATGGATGATTACAATATATAATAATGAATGTTTATGTAAGTAAAAATAGACCCTAGATGAAATCTTAGGTGATGATTATATTAGATCATGACAAGTGTCCCCACCTATGCTATGAAACAAAAAAATGTGTGGACCTAAAATAGAAAATAACTCCTAAATTTAGCTTAAGTGTAAAAAAGTAAAATGAGACCTAATTAATCAACTTAGGGAGAAGCTAAAAACCTAATGATGAATGCATGAATGGGTCTTGGATACAAGACTTGGTTAGGTACCCATGTACAAAAAATAAATCTCTCATAATTGGAAAAAATGAGGAAACCTCATGGAAAAACTCCTCTCCCAAAGAGAGAAAAATAAATAAATGTGTACTAGTGAAAGAAGGAAAGGAGTAGATATAACCCTATCACACAAGTACAATAAATGTACCCACAATAGGAGAGATAATATAGGATATGGTTCCTCCTCTAATTCCCAGAGCTGACAAGCTCAAAACAAAACTTTACAGAATAGTATTGAATTTGACTCCATTTTCTAACAAACGTTCGTTGGTAGTTCGACAAACATTTGTCGGACAATTGACGAATTGACGAAAAAAATTTCGTCGCTATTTTTTTATCAAAATTCTGATGATGAATTAAATGTCAAAATAACGGCACAGATTCATTGGTCGTCGACATCATAAAATGACTCAGATGTTCATCAGATTATTGATGAAAACTTCGTGTATCCACCGATGAATTACAACCAAAATGCAATTGCAATGGCTCTTCCAAAGCGTCGAAACAACACCATAAGTTCATCGCTATTTCAACAAAATGGAAAAGGAGTTACGATGAAGCCTTCGTTGCAACTATAGCAACTTCGTTGGACCTTTTCGATGATTCGTCGGTGGCCTTTGTCGAAATTGCGATGAAACAATGCAATTTAAATTTTTTTTTTTTGTTGAAATGTAACATCACGAAGACTCTTGGCGATGACCACCGAATCCAACCCATCGATGAGAGATCTATCATCGGCATAGGATAGAAAACTCACTCCAATAGTCCATGTCTTGCCGATGACTTCTGTCGGCAAGACAAATCCAATGTCACACCGATCTGACCTCTTCAA
Organism: Sequoia sempervirens; assembly: GCA_007258455.2. Classification (NCBI taxonomy): domain Eukaryota; kingdom Viridiplantae; phylum Streptophyta; class Pinopsida; order Cupressales; family Cupressaceae; genus Sequoia; species Sequoia sempervirens. The sequence goes on from VDFB02240071.1 coordinate 8,858, forward strand.
GAGTTTTAAATAGACCTACACCATGTCATCGTGAAGACTTTTGGTGATGACCACCGAAGCCAACCCATTGGTGAGAGATCAATCATTGGCACAGGATAGAAAAATCACTCTGATAGTCCATGTCTTGCCGATGACTTATGTTGGCAAGAAAAATCTAATGTCACATCGATCTGACCTCTTCAGGAGTTTTAAATAGACCTACACCATGTCATCGTGGAGACTCTTGGCGATGACCATCGAAGCCAACCCATCGGTGAGAGATCAATCATCGGCACAGGATAGAAAACTCACTCTGATAGTCCATGTATTGCCGATGACTTCCGTCGGCAAGACAATTCCAATGTCACATCGATTTCACCTCTTTAGGATTTTTGAACACTGCTAGTTATGACCAAGACATTCTAAGTCTCCTTGATTAAACAAATTAATCACAAGAGAAAATAAACAAAATGCAACCTGTAGTTTTTATTATTTTGCAGGGTTCTTCCAGAATAGATGCCATCTTCTTGTGTATAATGTACTCATATTCAGATTTGAATTCGAGACCAATTGTCATTGCACATTCCATTTTACTTGCACAGAGTATTCTATAAACAATATATTGATAATTCCAAATGATTTATGGTGTTGTAAAACTCTACCTATCATTACAGTTTTGCTATTCCCCCCGAGAGAATCCTACAAAGAAAAGTTTACAATACCAAGTCAAATAATATGAAAAAGACTTACTTCCATACAAATTACATGATTATTCTCACAATGGCAATTGTCTAATTACAACAACAATTCCATGAAAGGTTATCCATGCTTCATAAGAGATGGCTGATCATACATATAGACTGCAAGATGCATAGAAAAAGCATTACACTTGAGAACAACTAAGCGCTAACAAGGGAAGGAGTTAAGAAACGTCTAGATTGAAGAGAAAATGTGTAGGGAAAATGCTTAGCAGTGTTAAGAGAACAGAGCTTGTAGAACATATTCTTGACCTAATCAAGTTATTGAACAACTTAAACAAAATTAAAATACTAACACATACATGAGACATGTAATGAACTTCCAATATCTGCTATCTTTTTCATTAATGCAGAGGTAGGTAAAGGAGAAATAATTATAATTGTAACACTATTCATAGTCCAATACATTATGTTTGTAATTTGTGTTCAATGGACCTTAGTTTTATCATTATATTTCCCATCTAATACCATATTTTAATCCATAGTTCAACTATCTGCAGGTCAAAGGCACCTTCAATTAACCATTTTAAAAGTATTATAAAATAAGGTAAGACTTTTACTTGAGAAAGATGCAAATTTTACTTGTAGGATTAAAGTTCTACATAATCATTAGGATTTATTAACAAAGACACCTTTGTAGCATATGAGTAATGGATGACTACAAGTTAGTGAAGTAGTCCTTAATAGCATGACTAGTTTGCAAATTGATTGGTAGAAAATAAGGTTACAAACAAATCTACATGAAAAATTATGAGGACAATCTACTGTAATCATCAAAATAGATGAAAAGTGCAAAGGAAAGAGCCGAGCTACATCTCTAGAGCCTAAAAAAACACATGCAAGAAACATAAGAAAAAGAACAAACAAGTTTTTGGATGAATACAAAATGGTGCCTTCAACAAATGATTCATATGCTTTCACACCTGACAGGACATTAAGAAGATTTTAGTCTTCCTCTGTGAAATTAACTACTTATAGGAAAAACCCATAAACCAATATTATATACCTCCATGTCTAGCCAAGGGTAGGTATAAGAGAAATTTTTTTCCTCAATGCAATGCCAAAAAATATCAATGTGTGTGTAGGTTTTTATTACTCCAAATATCATTTCACTGCCCAAGGAAAAATACCAAAGTGATGTTTTAAATTTCAATCTTCACATAGGCTCCCTTATTGCTACACATGCATATACAAGCATTATTCTAGCTCTAAACTATTCAAATATTAAGGATTTAATTAGCTATAAGATGGAAAGTTGTTGTTTAGGCATAATCCATCATCTTTTACATATGTTTATTCACTCCTAGCGCTTCAGATAAATTTGTGTAAATGAGACAAAAATGTGAATCTTTTATAACAAAGAAAATTCTTAAAAGGAGGGGGGAAAGATAAAAGGGTAGGGGGCAAGAGAATTCTTGAATGTATAGCAAAGTATAACATTTTGATCATTATAACAATGAAACGAATCTTAAATTTGAAGCATTAATATCATTTACAACATTTATGATCAAGAATGAATGTAAGTAGAGAAAATTTTGCATACCTACAGATGGTAAAAAATTTCATGGTTAAGTGGAAGCCTCCCATCAACAACAAGATCCAAATATCCGTGCATCTATCTCAATCGAGCCTCTAAATCTTTCAGAGCTGTCAAATTTTCCATTAACCTGTTATGCACAAAAGTCAAATTTTAGAGTTATGTCACCACTAAAAATAGAAGAAACAGAGCTTTGAAACCAAATCCACACACAACACAATGTGGTATTCATACAAACCCATACAAACAAACTAAACTCAGAACATTGGAATGGAAACAACTTCAAATTATGATGCAGAGCATGGATTTGGGGTATAAAGAATCATTTTTCTGCCACAATAGTGAAAAGTTAGCACTTTCTTTCATCTTTGCATATTGGTTTGATACTTCAAATGATGCATTTCTTATATTGAAAAGTGCATTACCTTATTGAGCTTCTCTTTGTTTTGAGAATAGTTTAGTATTCTCTACTTAATAGGGCCAACCACGTGACAGTGGAAGCTCATTTGGCCCTTCCTCCCCCCCCGCTCACATCACTCTCAATTCCCCATACCCAATCATATAACATTAATCATTCATTCATCCATTAATAACATATAACATTCATTCATTAACATATAGCATTCATTAATTAACATATTCACATTCATTCATTAACATTTAATATTCATTCTTTTAGTTTTTACATATTATCAAAAATATGGTTGTCATGATATGATTACAATCACTTTTTTTTGTTTCTTTTATAAAGCTAAAAAAATCTGAAGTGGAGTATCATTTTCTAAATCACTTGTCCCCCCTTTAGTTGTTCTGCCCTCTGCTCATGATCTTAATGTGCGCCTTTTCGTCTGCTCACGACATGGATGCCGCTGCAAGGGGGGTCTGCTACAGTAACAAAAAAATGTTAAATTGATATGTTTTATTATTATTGTTACAAGTATTTCATTAATTAAAAGAACATTAGAGTGGTTCTCTTTACCTAATGGGTCCACATCATGTTCTTGAACTTCTGTTATAGACTCATGCTCAACATGTTGAACACCCTCTAAATCCTAATCTGCAGTTGAAAAATGAAAGGTGACATTAATTAATACACCAATTGAAATTAAAAATGTTTAAAAGAATATGAGAGTGGTCCTTTTTACCTGATGGGGCCACATCATGTTCCTGATCTTCTCTAGCCTGATCATGCTCAACACATTGATCACACTCTACATGCTCTAAAGTTGAAACATGAAAGGTTACATTAATTAATACACCAATTGCAATTAAATATGTGTAAAATAACTTTAGAGTGGTCATCTTTACCTGATGGAGCCACATCATGTTCCTGATCTTCTCTAGCCTGATCATGCTCAACATGTTGATCACGCTCTACATGCTCTAAAGTACTGGGATGCACACCATGACCTTCATCTGTAGGTTGTGCTCCACCCTCCACTAGAAATTTTGCATTTAATGTCATATCACGGTATTATCATTGCTTGAATGTTTAAAGAACAAATAGACCAAATGGTGTTAATTTGTGGTGGGAATTAATATTGAATAGATTAGAAGTATTCAATTTTAAATGGAAATTTATTGAGTTTATTTACCCTCATTAATGGGATGTAGTGGAAGATTGTGTTTTTCCGATCAATACTCTTGGGGCTGCGTTGGCCATCCATAGCCTTCTTTGGGAGGCAATCTTGAGTCATCTTCTACTTAGGAACTCCGTTAGACCCTACATTTTGCACATAAGATCATGAATTTTGCTTCTATGGTGTGGTAAAACAAAATTGTTTTCAATTTATTATTTGGATACAATATTTCATTTATTGATACTTACAATTCATCGTGTGATATAACCACGGGCAAGTTTGTCTTTGCAGAGTGTTTTTCTAGTCTTTCCTTTATTGCCTTCGATGTGCCAGGAAGCCTATGAAAAGTTTGAAATATGTTAGATTATGTAAAAAGAAAGAGCAATCAATATATAATTACATTGTTTATAGTATCACATACCTTCCTTAGCCTAGTGGTGTCTTTCCTTTTTTATTTTCAGCCTTCTCCTTTCCATCCGACACTAGGTCCTTCCACTCCCTCTCTGGAATCATGGGGGATGCTCATACTTTTTTTTCTTCTCTAAATGTGACCTATATTGGTCCCTCACATACTTTAGATAGGTACCAACTTTCTTAAGGACCTTGGTTCAGTTGAATGTTTTATCACCAAAGAGCACAACTAAACAGTTAATGAGCTCATCTTTTAAATCTTGATTTTAGGCATTCCACCGTGTACGTATGGTGGGCCCAAAGAGCTCCAATGTAATATCACTTAGAAGTTTATAAAAAACATCATTTCCTACAAAATGATCATGGGATCAAAAGTTAAAAAAAAGTGATCAATAAGTAAATTTCAATTGGATTATATATAATAATAATTAAAACATTTTAAAGTACCTGAGACCTCTATCTTTATAAGAACGAAATCCTCAATCACCACAAATGTGACTAGAAATGTTCCCATACTAGTAATACAGGAAGATCTAGGAAATTTTGCTAAAATATCACCAGTACTAGTGGCCTCTGCATCCCCAGGTACATGTCCTAACGCATGTTTTGGCATGTGTTCGCTGCCAGAGGGTGCACTAACGGATGCCTACATGGTATGTTGCCCGACCCATTTCAAAAGCGGCAATATAGAGCCTGAATGAGTAGAGGGAGTCGGATGAGTATGATGTATCTTGCTTGAGGAAGATGGGATGGACACTTATGCAAACCCTACTCCTTAGGCAGCACTTGCGGTGCACCACGATCATGAGTGGGAGCATCATGGGGCAAAATCACCTTAAAAACAACATATATTTTAGTTCATGACATAAAAAGAGTACAAAATACCATGAATGAACTTATGTTATAATTAAAGAACTCATGATAGCTTGCAAGTTTTGTGATCTCTTAGTCAATATTTTAACCCTCTCTCTTATCTCATCTATTTGAGGCACTATGAATAACAACTTAAGGATTTCTTCATTACATTTTTTGGGTCTTCCTTATCATATCGAGAGGGTTTGTTGAATAAGTGATGTCATCATCACATAATATTGATTGCACCTCCCTATCGATGCTCTCGTCTACTGCTAGTGCCTTTCCCCGATTAGTCGACTGCAACAAGAATATTAAAAACATTATCAAAATTAACCCAATAAACTTATGAGAACAACATAATAATAAAACATTTTGATCTTATCTAATTTGTACAATTACAATGAGGTAAACATTTCAGGTAGAAGCACCTGAAGATACATCACAATCTCGTACTTTCTGGAGTGTAGCCTTCTCTGTATGATCAATGTCGGCCTTGACAAATTAAATATAAAAAAATTACCAAAAATGAAACCAATAGACTTCTGAAAAAATATAAGAATAAAAATGGTATATTGGAGTCATTAATTGGAGGTTAGGTAAAATGGTACATGGAAATCACATTACCACCCCCATAGTAATTGTGTTTGTAACTAAACGATTCAAATTGTGATCAATTAGAAACTCTTCCCCTCCAGTTATTGATTTTATCGCACATACGAATACACGGTTTCCCTCGCGCGCCTCGAATATGCAATTGGGTTGCTTATTTGTTGACCCAGGTTGTGTACTGTTTATAAACCCTGCAATATTCCCTAATGCTTTTGGCCTTCCGTCAATGTACATAGCCGCTCCTTTATTTTGATCCTTATCTTTTAGTTGTATATAATTTGCTGACAATGCATACCTATGCATACGTCGTGTATATCGAACCAGTTGCATCCAATCTTTGTAACTGTAACAGGGTCCAACATATTCCATCAATTGAGTAACTTTATTTGCCAACAAACCTTTATGCCGTCCATGCAAAATATTCCCCAAACCATGTAATGGCCGATGAGTGCTGTATACAATATATCCTCTAGTTGACAAAATTAGTGTTTATTGGAGGAAGTTCCTTGGGTACCCATTTTTCCGTAGATGTTTGTACCTCAAGGGCACCTCAATGTCACCTATTCTCTCATCATCATAAGAACATGACCCCCCTTCATCAAGAAAAAATTCCATGTGTTTACGTAATTTTCTTCTAATCTTTTGACCTCTAGTTGATCTCCCTCTTTTAGACATACTACATGTCTCGCTTTCCTCTTCTTTTCCTGAATTTTCCTCGCTCGAGGAAGACAGATCTGAAAAATACCTATTTGGTGGTACCTGCACTCATAATGATGTTGGATGAAGTTCTTTCATGGTGATGTGATCCCAAAGTGACATTGTGATAAATCTATCATTTCATCGCTAGAATTTGACAGGTTATAAGGTAATCAAGTCTTGATAGATTGCAAGTTATTGTTACTCTAGTCAAATGTGTCATCACAAATCAAATCTACTTAATGTTTTTGCTCCCAAACTTTGCTTAACCAAGTGTTAAATGAATATGGTCACGGTTACAGAACCAAGGCCTCCAATGCCTTCTCTAATTGTAATCAAAGGACTTTTCTCTTCATTCAAGTAAATAAAATTGAAGGGAAACACCACCAAGTGGTTTATTGGACACCTACATGACTAAAAATAGCAGAAAATTTACATTTAATTTCCATATGTCTAAGTGGTTAACAGGGAGGGAGTGTGTACTAGGCCTGGTTAAGTCATCATAATTTTATGCTTTGGCAATAATTTTTTTTTAAGTCATCTTAAATCTTCCTATGTCTAATTGCTAGGAGACTTGGTATTTTTTAAGGTAGGATGATTGATGAAAGAGCCCAAAGAGCCTTTCTCCATGGTAACCAAGTACACATAGCAGTGATATTCTCTTATACGGTTGGACATGATTTAAATAACTTAGCTAGGAATTATTCATTTAACCTAAGGTTTTCTCATAATGCCATCATTGGAAAAGTATAATCAAATTCTTCTATTATGAAGAATTGGTCTATGTGCCTTTAGTAATCACTATAAATGTTTGTAAGGATAAAATGACTAATTGCATCAGGTAGGAGAGAATCAACTTTGAGTTCTTTAAAGATTATATTCCTCTATTCATAATTTTTAAGGGTTGTGTGTGGAGGAGGTTATCACTGCAAGAAGGGAGAGACCTTTCCTTGTGATGGAACTTCAAATTTTTCTCTTTGTGTTCCATTTTTATACATATATGTCTACGGTCATCTACATGAATTGTTTTGGGAAAAGCCTAAGGTTGGGGTTTTTACCTTTGTCTTCATGCTTAAAACCTAGTGTTTTATCTTGCGGCTTTTGGGTGGGATCTTTTGAAACATTACTTTTGGAATATCACAAAGTGAGTCCAATTGGCTAGTGACACGTGTGCTTTCTAGTCAATGCTTTTCTCCTTCTTTTCTATAAGAAGGATTTCAAGGCTAGAAGTACGGGTTAGCAAGTGAGATATTTTTTGGTCGAGTCTAGGTGAAGTGTAGAAAAAATTGTAAACTTCGATGGTTTTAGGGAAAATGCAATTTAGGTTTTGGAGTCGATGCAGTAGTAGGTTTTGAATTCATGGGGATTTGATGTTTTATAGCTGATCTTGGCATTTGAATTGATATGATTAATTCAAACTCATGTCTCTCCATTGTACAAAGCATGTCTGAGATTTTGAATAAAATGATCAAGGGTTGTTTCGTTCATCTCACTATTGTAGTGTGTATGATTCTTATTTTAGGTTTAATTCAAGGAATTAATTAAAATGCTTGAATGGGATTGTAGGTGGATATGTTATGTATAAGGATTTGATAAGTAGTATTGGGTTAGAATACATATTGATGAGATTGTAAAACAATGTTATCAAGGATCTTATATGTTATGTGTTAAATCTGTCATAAACCCTTAGATGCTTATAAATTTGGCTCCTCCAATGGATATATGACACTGATCTAAGTTGCACTTATTCGTATGGTTCAGTATTTGTTTTCCTTTACCTAGAGCTTGCTACAAATTGCAAATCAATGACTATCTTATCTTGTGAAATGTTGTTGTAGCTATCTCATGCTCCAAATAGTTGATATTATTGATAAACAACCAATTCTATTTGGTATTATCCTATTGTGTTGAGCTATTAAATGAGATTATCTGTTGTTGTTAATGTTGTTTATGATGATGGTTTAGAGGTTGTAAATGCATTAAGCGATCACCCTCCTGGGTCTTGTAGAGACCAAAGTGTAGGAGGTCTTTAAAATCCTCATCAGTTGGTCTAGGTCCTTCGAGCTACCCTTTATTGGAATTGACATTTCCATAGGTATATTAGAAGATCAACCTTCTTATCGTAAAAACAACCAACACTTTGCATATGTTTGTGGTGGAGGTATTAAAGAAGAATTGTATGCCTCTATTTCCATTCATTAGATCTACCTTAGCCTAGCATATACTTTGGGCTAAGTCTACAATTGCTTCAGATTCATGTGATGAAGGCTATGTGTGATGAGATCCTAGACCTCAACCAAGATGTGGGTAGATTATGGGAGTTTTTCCAAGACCTGAGGCTGGTCAGTAAAAATGTGAAAGACTAAGCTATTTTATTTTTTCTGTCTTATCTTATACCATTTTACGAGAATGGGGGTGCCAATGTACGAGAAGATCTTTGGAAACTAGGCATGAAAATTGTAGGTTAAAAGAGATGATAGAGGGGGTGCCGACTTATAGTACTCATTGCCCCTTAGTGATAGATTTTCCCACTGAGAGTGCCCTCAACCCTGACTATTCTGTGACTGATGTGTGGCCTTGTTTTTCCCTCCTCAAATAACTTTGCTAGTATATATTGACCTTGTTTTAACTCCAAACTCTTCCTCGGCACTGGAAATGACCTTGTTTTCACTACTCCAAACTCTTCCTCGGTGCTGGTATTGACCTTTCACTTCTCCAATTTGATGAACTACAACTTGGTTTTGTTAGGTTTTACAATATGTTAATTAAATTGAAAATTTTGGCGCCATTTAGCTAGGTTTTAATAATCTACAATATAGTTAAGTATATATTAGCTATATTTTACATAATAAATAATATAATTATTCAACTTATTATAATTATATATTATATTCTTTAACAAAATTATTATAATTAATAATTAATAATAAGTATATTTTTATATAATACAAAATATAATTAATATAATATATATTTAATATAATAGTAATATATATTAATATGAGAGATAAACTAAATTTTGATTGGTTGTTTCATGTCAACAATCTAAGGATGACATGTATCCTTGGGGAGTTATGCTCAAGGTAGCATGCCATTTGATTAAAGATATGATAATTCTCCTTTAAGACCTCTTCAATGTACCCATTGCACACTTAAGAGAGCAGAGATAAATATAGGGAAGAAAATATAGAGAATGGCAAACATACAAATAGAAAGGAGACAAAGAGATAGAGAGGTAGGGGATAAAGAGATAAGGATGAATAGATAGAGATATAGGAGGTGATTGATATATCTCTCCCTGTTGCTCTCTATATATCTATATCTCCCACTATCTATGGCACTCCCTCTTCTCCCCTCTATCTATTGAGCTATCTCTCCCTCTCCCCCCTTTCTCTCTCATTCACTCCATCTCTCCCTCCATCTCTCCTACTCTATATATCTATCTCTATTTCTCTTTTTATCTCCCTCTCACTCCTCTCTCTATCTCTTTCTATCTATATCCCTTTCTCTCCCTCCCCCTCTCTATCTCTCACCATCTCTCCCTCCCTATCCCCCCTATCCATCGACTCTCTATCTCCATCTCTCTTCCTTTCTCTTCCCATATATCTCCATCTCTCTTTCTCTTCCCATATATCTCTATCTCTCTCTCTTTCTCTCCCCATCTATCTCTATCTCCCCATATATTAACTAAGAAGCCATACAAGCATACAATAGTATATCTCTATCCCTATCCCCGCTATCCATCGACTCTCTATCTCCACCTCTTCCTTTCTCTTCCCATATATATCTCTCTATCTCTCTCTCTTTCTCTCCCATCTATCTCTATCTCCCCATGTAATAGTGTTTTATTAAACTATAAGTAACACTTATCTTTCTAATGTCAAGCCTTCTTATAAAAAATAGTGTTTTATTAACTATAAGTAGATTATTGTCACCACTCTTCATTCAATATGAAATGCCAAATGTAGCAATTGTTTTTTTTCTTTTAAATTTCATTAACCAAGCTATTTACTGGGTTGAATAAAGTTGTGTTATGACCCTTCATCTCTTTAAAATAATTAGACAATATTAGAGAGATCAGGAAGGGGAGAAAACTAAACTCCTTCAAAATAGGGGTAGTTGTGGGTTTGTTGGTTTTCTTTGTATACTATATACTTAGTTCATCTAGGATAAATAAGTCACTTTAGATCATTTTCTTAGTTGTGTATCCTAACTAATATAGAGTAAGCTTTTCCATTTTAATTGGCTACTACATAATAGTTTATGTGTTGAAATAATTGTTTCCATTCTTTGTAGTTTTTACATTGGAATACAAATCATATTTAATTTCATGCCAATATACTTATTTTATAAAGATATTTGTTTGAAATAAGTGCTTCATAACCATCTAATCAAATGATAATTAACCTATCAAAAAGGCAATATAGTTTTCTAAAAATAACACTTGACCCAATGTAAAATTATTATGGCCTTCAAAGAAGGAGTGATCCACATAGCAATAACAACTACGATTTAGACCTTTGGGTATGTGTAGGATCATGATAGGCCAAAAGGTAAGCAACATAGAAAAAAGTAGTGTTTTGAACTCACACCAGCGTGAAAATCTGAGTTGACTTTTTTTTGGAGTTTGGGTGCCAGAGTACATTGCTCCATAGCAATGCCCAAGCCAAAGTACTAAAAATCAGATGTTCGATTCAAATCAGATATTTGATTTATTTTGGGTATCCAATTTGTGTCTAATATCTAATTTGAAAAATATTTTAAAATTTAATATTTTGGTGCTATAAATCAGATATCTGACTAGGATAGCTTTTCAGTCGCTGTGGAAGCCAACCATTAATGCCTTGATGACCTTCATGAAGCATATAAGTTAAACAAACTAACAATGACAATCATTGTCAATTACAACATAAGCAAACACAACACAATATAAAAATATATATTCAAAACATATCATATATGATAGATAAACAATTTGATCCAATGTATAAACTTGATGATTAATTCTATTATATTCCAACTTCCATAGGTGAGGTGTCATTCTTCGTGGTTTTGATGTAGTCTCTTCTTTCCCATTGAAAAAATATTTTTCAGTAGTTCGATACTTATGATTTCTATGGAGGAATTTCCTATACTCATTAAACACCTGCTTTCCTAAACTTGTTGAACGATGAGATTTCATCTTTGGACCACAAATTGGACATGCAAATTTTTCTTTTGTTTGAAGACCTACAAGATCATATATAATTGGATTAAATATATCAATTTTTATAATTATATATAATGAATAGATTATTTTAAAAACATGCATGATATCTACTTCATAAAATTAAATATTGTTAAAGTGCAGTCGAACGTTATAACATACCTACAAAAATGTAATGTTAATACAGGGCATCATGAATTGTCCATACAAGCATTGTATGGAATTGAAATTGTCTTTGTCCTATTGGTCTGGAGACGTCATATATAGTGACGCCATTCCATAACTTTAGTAACTCGTCGATAAGAGGCACGATATATACATTCATATCTTTCACCTGGTACTTACCTAGTTGAATGAACATAAAGCATTACATAATTATTATAACCATTTTACTTTTGCAATATATATAAATTAATGTACATGACTATTGAATGAAAAAATATAAGTCATTATGCAACAAATAAGACAAATGAATGCTACTACGTTAAAGAAAATTGATGTAAAAAAATACGGAACAATCATTATTTGACAACATTATGTGCTCCTCTTTATTGACATCCATGGAGAGAATGTTATTGTTGATAGCAACGAGGCCACCAGAATAAATGGATCTCGACTCTCAAATGGATTGACACCGTCTTCTCTCCCTAATGAAAGCACGAGATTATGAGGGTTCTTCTTTAAAGATGTGGCCATTTTTCTGCATGTCCCCTAAATCTGAACCATTTGCGTGAAATTCAAAGAATGTCATCTCCACTTCTATTCGTTGCATGGTAATCCATAAATTGCGCTAAGCTTTCTCACCTAAATAATCGTTGCATACGTGGAATAATGGGAATATAACAAAGAACCTTGTGAGGCACCTTTTTGTTAGTTGATCTATTTGATATCTCTTACATTATAAATTTTGGGCATTCTATTGCAAATTCATGTTGTTTATGATATATAATATGATCGTTGAGACATGCATCTATTGCTTGATACTCCATTATGATATCTTTCATAATGCCAAATAAATCTCAGTATGAGTGAGGTAAAATATTTGATGGTGGTAACAAAAATTCACCAATCAATCTACAACAAAAAATGATTTGTTAATATAAAGAATATTAATGGTACATATTTCATCCTTTATTTACTAGTGATGAACTAAAAAAAATTAAAATAAATGAAAAAGATGACATATATGACATACCTTAACATCTATGAGATTACTATGTTTGATAAACCATTCATAACCTTCAAGTTCAACAACAACAATACAACAAAGAGAAGAGTTGTTTGGGAGCCTTCATAAAGGGGCTCGTATGCCTTCTCAAGTACAGATAAATCATGAACATCATCATAGTCATCTCGATCATCATGATCAAATTTTCCACTAAATGTGTCATGGATCAATGTATTTGTACCATCATCTTCAATTGTGTTTTCTAGCGCATGATCATCTTCTTCCATAGGATCATTAACTTCATCTTCGATATTCACAGCTCCATGTTTGTCTGCTTGCAAAACCACATTCTTCGGGTCCTGATAATCCATATCATGTGCCCTAGGGCACCCCACCTTTATAATAATGATAGACACAAATAAACCATGATCATGATCAAGTGATTTATATATATATATAATGTTAAAATGATACAAACATTTACAAATTCAATCAATATAAACACATATAATGAACAACTTACCAATGGACGATAATCATTTCCCCCCTTCAACATGACCATGTTTCCTGTACAATGTTTCTCAGCTGTTGTGATTAAAATTTGTCTAGATCTTTAAGCTGCTTACAGAACATTGCCAAGGACAATATGTATTCCCATCACCCTTTCTTTCAATCCCCAGCCCCACAATCTATCAAGTGTCTCTTCATTTTGTTTTGGACTAATATTATCGACATGATTTTTTTCTTTACCAAGCTTGACTATTTAGATCTTCAAAAATATCAAACTCACACTCCAATCATTTTTATTCATAGATGGGTAAAAATCTAATAATTCAAATATTTTACACCAAAAAATTTGGCATGCAACCACCCGCAAAGAAGATAGTTTGAAGATGACCCCAAAACACTTAAAATGCTGAATTCAAAACTTATTAGAGGTGTAGTTTACTATGATTTCCAGCCAGTTATGCTCTAAAATCATAATATTAGACTTGATGCATAGGCTTCCCTGCTTGATGGAGGTGTGAGCTAGTAAGAGCAAGTGACCCATTCCTAAGGAGCAACAAGTCGGAATCATCATTGCTAATGTCAATAGGGATTTATCCTTTTAGTTAAAGATGCAATGTGTCACTTCTTATGATGAACTTATACCTAGGGCCTTCAACATTGCGAGAGCCCTAATCACAAAAGGAAGCACACACTAGTAGAATTTGGCAAATAAATGACTAGGTGACTAAAAATTTTAGTCACAACAACTAAAAATGACTAAATTCTGCTCATTTTTTGCAACTCGGCTATAAATGAATAAATAAATTACTAGTTTGGTCATTGATTAAAAATTATTTAGTCACAAATAAAAATGACTAAATAGTTAGTCATTTATTTAGTCACAATCCATTTGAATAAATCATTTAAGGAATCAAGAATATAGCCCACCAAAATACTCTAAAAATTTAATAAACATACCCTAAAACTTTTGTCAAAATCTTATTTTCAGGTGTAGCCCACCAGAATGGAGTTTTCATTTTAATAAACATACTCTAAAACCTTCGTGAAAACATTATTTTCAAGCATAGACTGCCAAAATGGAGAAGTGTTTCAATAAAGAATGATAGAGAACAGTGAGGAGATGTGCGTGAAAGGAGGGATAGGATTCATTGATGCTTATCTCATTCCTGCTTTGCTCAACAAATCTTACATTGTTCCCACTACTATTTGTAATCTAGGTATTTACTTGATATATATTTGCATAATCTCAAATTCCTTTAGAGGATTTTGAAGTATCAATGTATCCTACATAGGGTTTAGAATGATTTCTTTTAATTAAAAAAATAAATAAATGATGTATTTCCCTGTAATTAGATAATGTGGAGATCTCCTAAATCTGCTCTAGCACACTATCCTCTTTGACACTGTATTCATTACTCCAGCTACTAGGGTTTTGCATGTGACATCTTTAATATCTTCATGACCATGACTTTTAAATAGATCTCAGTCTTTACTTTAATCCTTTTCATGGTAACCCTTGAGTTCCATAATCCACCTTCAATCTCTTCTAAGAACATTGTCTTAAGCTAGGATCAAAGATAGTGGCGGTATATAAAGCAAATCACACCTCACGCATTGTTCCAAACCACCACTCACCGCCTTTGCTTAAAAAATGTTGCCTCCATAAGCACAATAGCATGTTTTAAAATCATGGTTGCTGCTGATTGACCATTAAGGTCACCACTTTCATCATGAAGATACATTGAGATTTTTGTCTTCAAACTCAAGGCATTATGCAAGATAACATTGTGAATTGTTTGTTGTGTACGATTTCATTTTCTTGCACATTTACTGCTTTGCTAACTTCCTTTAAGACTGGGTATTGCACCCTCAGCTGCAATTTCAAACAACTCACTCACTATCACTTGAAGACTCCTTTCATGAGCATCCTTCTATAAAATCAAACTATGCCCTATAGACTACCTACTTACTATAGGGGACTCATTGTTTCATGGTATTGTAGATCTTATGATCCTTCAACCTTATTGACACT
Organism: Sequoia sempervirens; assembly: GCA_007258455.2. Classification (NCBI taxonomy): domain Eukaryota; kingdom Viridiplantae; phylum Streptophyta; class Pinopsida; order Cupressales; family Cupressaceae; genus Sequoia; species Sequoia sempervirens. Next base: position 24,199 of record VDFB02240071.1, read on the forward strand.
ACTTCATAGTCCACAAGGTGTTATTCACTATTCTCCCATCTTTGATGAGTCTCAAAAAATTGCTCAAACATGCAATCCACTACCTTTATTATACATTAATGGCTAACAAGAAACATTGAGCCTATGATTACCACTGTTACTTCATTTGGACAGTCATTCCCTGATTGCATTTTCCTTGTCTAACACTACCAAAAGCATTTGAAAAACCCTTAAGGTCAGCAAGGGGGTAAGGAAACTCACTGTTAAAATCTCCACTTTACTATGTAAGGTTTGAGCTTTATTATCTTGTCACTGCTCAGCCTCTTTTTGACTGTCACATCTCAAGTGACTGTCATTCTTCTTATTGTAGATTGCATGTACAAATGTCACTAAGCTACATAGTGTGTTTGTAATTGGCTACAATCTTTAGATTGCAAGATTTTTTTATTAGCTACAATGTCTCAATCTTTCTAGTATTTCAACCTCACTAATCCGCTAGAGTTATTGTTTATGTTTCTACAGAGGCCTAGGGTTTGTACCCTAATCATGCTCTTACTAATGCTTCTGTTGGTATTAAAAAATAACCTTAAATCTTGGGTCAGAAAATTAGTTGTCTTGACAAAGTTGTGGTATAATCTTGGATTGTATCCTAGAGTGTGTGGGAAGCTTGTGTTTGATCATTAAGGTATGTAAACCTGATCAGGGAAATGTATCCTATATAGCATGGGTCTTGCTTTAATACTTTCCATAATGTTTATTAGTAGCTCACATTATTATAGTTTGTGGTAACCCAAGATTTCATTCAAGTATGTAACAAACTTGGTTTGTAGTTTAAGCTATACACTTTTAAGTAACATTCATAAGGTTTAGAAAATCTTGATCACTCTCTAGAATAGCCCATTAAACATGGGTTGTGCTTGAATGCACTACATAATTGATATACCACAACCACTCTGCATATCAACCAGAGTTATAGGCTCTTTATTGCAGCAAGAGGTAACCACTCTTGATCATGCCATAATTGCATCGTGAACCTCATAAACTTGAGACAACTCAATGCAATCTAATGATGATTGAAACCTACATTATACAACCAGAATTATTTACATTATATGAGTGCCTCCATTTCTATCACAACATAGACACATTAAAATTGTGTCACACATGAATGCATCTTATATTTTTTATAGCACAACTGTTCCACATGACAAATAGAGTTATGGATCACATACTCATACCACAAGAATCTGTTCCTCCGTTGTGATCTTATGGTGATTCCACACAACAAAATCTGGACATGAAATTCTCAAAACCCTTAACCTCTAAAAATGAAATCTGATGAGATGTTGCTTTAAAATATGATTTTCAAACCTCGAACTACAAATCTGACTTCACAACTAAATTCTGCAAAAAGACAATGACTACCCTCAACCTAGTGATATCTTCTTAAATTTTTTCTGATTTTTCTCAAGAAAATCATCCTTAGTTCTCCACAAACTATCTCAAGTAGAGCAAAACACTGTCACAATAAATCAATGAACTCACTTTTCTTTATGTCGGCCACAATTTTATTTTTTTCTTATTTTTCATGTT